>VXBJ01005867.1:54217-68080 GCA_013400055.1 Nycticryphes semicollaris | reverse complement strand
TGAGCGGGGCTCGAGTGAACTCTTTCCCTCCCTCCCTCCTTCGGAAACAGCATGACTCACCGGAGGCTGCGGCTCAATAACTCGTGAGCGCCTGATTTTCTTCTAACCCTGCCCAAGGCGGAGGCAACCGCAGGTGAGAACCTGAAAGTCTTCAGATGGGGTCGCAGGGGGAAAAAATAAACCAAAAAAAAAACCCCACCCCACCAACCAAAAGCTTCTTGCCCAGGAAAGGGCTCAGTGCCTTGAAAATCTGGGAGCCCNGGTGGGTACTTCCATTACAAGCCAAGGAAAAAGAGCTTCTTGGCAGGGAGAGGGCTCAGTGTCTGGAAAATCTGGGTGCCCACAGGGCTGCTGGCCGGCTCACCGCCATCAGCGTCAGCCCCAGGACACACAGGAAGGCTGTGAGGCTTCTTGGGGCTGAGGGAATCAGCAGAGCTGCTCAAAATGCAGATATTTGGGAATAATCTTCCCTTTGGTGCCCACCCCTGGGGCTCTCACTCAGACACTTGTGCTCTCAGGTGTGCTGAGTGTGAACGCCTGGTTTTCTCCGTGGAGAAATGAGGGCCTGTTCACAGGGAAAGTAATGAAGCTGAAGTGTGATTTTAAAGGAGGAGAAGAATTCCTGCTTGTTTCCTGGGTGGGTACTTCCATTACAAGCCCCAAAAGTATGCAGGGCCTTTTGTTTAACCAAAACCATGTGTTCCGTGCTCCACATACTGCTGACTTCAGCTGAAGTCATTTGGGTCCTTGGGGAATAATTAATTTTTTTTCAGTTAGTTCAGAAGAAATGCAAGTCCACGGCCCCTCCGCATTGGCATTTTCCATGGGTCGGGGAAGGAGCTGGGTCATCCTCTCTCTGAAAAGCCAACCTGATGCTCTTTGGGGAGCTCACACGGGAGAAGGTTGGAGGTGGAGCAAAGGGGGACACGGAAGCGGAGCTTCCCAGTTTGCCCCGTAGTCTATACTGGGCTTTCGGACGCATCCCAACAGTGGGAGGCCAACCCTCAGCCTCCAGACCCCGAGACCTCATCTTCCTCCTCCTCCCAAACACTTGTCAGGAACCTGCAGTGCCTTCTCCGTCCAGCTCAACCTCCCCGTTTACAAAATTGAGCGGAGTTATCTTTGCTGACAAACCACAGAGATCGTATCTTTGCACAGCCCCAAACAAAGCCCGTTTTGTGTCCAGCCGGTGGGTATTTAAGCTACGGAGGGAGGTGGGCGATGCTCCCCTCTCCCACTCCCCAGGGGTGGGACGCCCCAGCAGATACATCATTCACCCGCCAAGCAAGAATTTCCACCCCGGGCTGTGCTGGTATTTCCATTTAAGGCTGATTTGCAGGGGCATGTGCCGGTCACGGGCAACAGAGGGTGTTTGTTTATCACCCAAGGCCAGGCCTCCTGAAAGGCACCCACTCCTTATCGCAGCCTGAACACCCCCACACCTCCCTCCGAACCGGGAGCCCCCCAGGAGCCGGGGAGGCTGCACCACAACAGAACCGTGGGCAAATTAAGATTTGGGCCACCGAATTGCCCTTCTTTTTCCTCAGCTCTATTGCAAGGGGTAAATAGAATGAGCTGCGAGGGTTTGAGCGGGACCGTGGCTCGTCTCCTGCTCCCTGGCCACGGGGAGAAGGGAGATGGGAGCCCAAAGTGCCCACAGAGGCCACCCTTGTAATAAACAGCCAGTGGCTGGGGAAGCCTCGTCTTATCGGCCACGGTTAGTGGTTAACCTCGCCCCAGCCGGCTGCCCCCGCGGCACTCGACGGTTCAGAGCCTTGAAATCCTCCTGCCCTGTCTAAGGCAGTGTCTGTTTGCTCATCATCCATCTTTAAAAGAGATTAGGGGGGTGAAGTAGGCTCTAATCTCCCCTCCCCGAGCATTTTGCTTTCAACTGTGATCCTCAGCACACTCCAGGGAGGTGATGGGGTACGTGCCTGTACATATTATTTTGAAACATCAACATTCAGCTTTTTCTTGCTTCTGGTCTGTTTTTTGTGCCTGGGTGAGAACTGAAGCCGCCTGATAATTTTAACCTTCCCCCCTCCACCCCCAATTCCTTCCAGATAATCAAGTGTTTTGTCTCAAAAACGCCGAGTTCCTCTTTAAAAGAGGGAGGAAAAGGTCTTGTGGATGGTCCAGGCTGTGAACTTCATGAGAAGAGAGCTCGATTCCCCACTGCGCTGCAGCGCCTTCCTTGTGCAAGCCTGGGCAAACCAGCCCAGCCCAGGGTGCCTCAGTTTCCCCTCTGTGGCTGAGGGATGCTCAGACTTCTGGCTTCACTCCCTTTGCCTGACGTAGCTTTGGGGTTCGGGAGATGCTCAGGGCAAGGGGGTGGATTTCCCCCTCCTTTCTCCCTTCAACTTTCCTGCTGCAGCTTCCGCACACACAGGGCGGGGGAAAGGGTTAAACGCTTCCCCTTCCTCTGCCAACCCGGCTCCGAAAAGCAAAGGGAGACTTTAAACAGCAACTGTGGAGTCTGAGCTAAGATCTACACTTTTCCCTTCCCTCCCCTTGAACCAGGACTTAAAAGGAGCTCTGGGATGCAGGAGAGGGGTGAGGGTGTTGCTGACTGTGAGCTGAAGCCCAGGCTCTGAATCTGAAGCGAGGCACCTGCCAGCTTTGAAAAGGGAGCACAAATCTCTGGCTGGGCAGGTCTACGGTTTGAAATAATTAATATTCCATAAAATCCAGCTTTCTGTTCAACCTTGGAGAGCCCCATGCCAGGTTAAATCTCTGAGGGGCGAAGCTAGGATGTTACAAACTCCCAGAGAAGCCTGCAGCTGTATCGCAGCTGCATTCTCCCGCAGCCCAACTCCTCCGCAGAGCAGAGCTGCTCCTGCCAAAGCACTGCCCAGTGGGACCAGTCTCATCCCCTGCCACGCATAAACCCAGGACCGAGCTGCCGTTGCTACATCTCCCCACGCAGCTACAGAAGCAAATTAAAACTTGGCTTTGGGGGTTATACACTGAGGACGCCTTGGATCTTTTCCCCAAATGCCTCAAAGCACACGGCTCTGTTCTTCAGCCAATATGTATTTTTAATTTCTATCCTGTATCAGTTTTTTTTTCCAGGGCTGAATTTCCAGGAGGAAGTTTCTCGTACGGCAGGATCCTCTGGGAGTGAGATCAGCTCATCACTTGGCTCTTTTTATGGCCGAACATGTGACGCCGCGCTCTGATAGTCTCTGGCGCTGCAGGTTCAAGGCCGGTTTTCTCAGGTGTTCAAACACAGCCCCGTGCGGCTCCTTTGAACGAGGCTCGTGGTCAGATGCCACCGTTCGGCTTCCGCCACACGGTATTTGCTTTGCTGACTGTGGCCAAAATGTGCCCTCCTTGGCAAGGGAGGGTTTTGGCAGAAGGATTCCTGGCGATCGCAGCTCCTGGGTTATGAATGGCCTCACAGTTAGAAGGTGACGTTATTTTGGGGCTAGAGCTGAGAGGATTAATGTAAAATTTCAGCTTGACACAGAAAGCTTGGAAGAAGATAAAAATAGGCTCTTGCCTCTGCTGAGTCATCTCCTGATTTCAAACATGGTTCGGGGAGTGTTTAAAGGCTGCTCTGGGAGCTGCTGCCTTCCCTGCAGCATGGAGGTCTGGCCAGGGGGGAAGAGCCAAGGCGGTGTTACCAGACCCTCTGAATGGACCATCGCTGGCTTTTCTTTGCTGTTGTCAATGCCCTTTGCTTGCCAACACGCTGTGAGCCAGCAGGGCTGCGTGAAGGACCGACTGATGATGAATGTGAAATAATCTCAATGGAAACGAAACCAGCAGCCGCCCGCGATTGTGAGCAGCCACACTGCAGCTCAAACAGACTCCCGCACAGTTCAGTAGCCTCAGAAAACCCTCCTAGTGAAAACACAAGCTCCACATCCTGTGTCTCTGAGATCCAGCTGATTTCTCCCCGATTTCTGGAGAAACCCTGCAGGCACAGGTCGGCTCCTGCATCCCAGCAGCTACAGGGTTACGCCGATGACTACATACCTCCCTCTGACTCAGAGCCCACAGTACAGGCAGCCTGGCCAAAGCAATCCTTCACTCTGTGCCTCTCAGGGAAGCCAAACACATCTTAGAAACCTGGAAAGTCCAAGCACAAGGACTGATTAACCCCTAAGTGATGAAATTCAACAAGGGCAACTGTAGGGTGCTGCGCATGGGGAAAAATGGCACCCTGCACCAGTACAGGTTGGGGGCTGACCTGCTGGAGAGCAGCTCCAAGGAGAAAGACCTGGGAGTCCTAGTGGGCAACAGGATGTCCATGAGCTAGCAATGGGCCCTGGTGGCCAAGAAGGCCAATGGCATCCTGGGAGGGCATCAGGAAGAGTGGGACCAGCAGGTGGAGGAAGGTCATCCCTGACAAAGAGTCCCTCTCCAACTCTCCTGTAGGCTCCCTTCAGATACTGAAAGGGAGCGACCAAACACAAATAAAATTGACAACAGCTTCTTTTTAACTCATTCCCCTTACATTTGAAGGACAGACAGATCCCACAGGCAACACAGCCCCTTGCCTTACAGTTCAAAGCACAAAAAGTCACTCCCCCCGGGTGTTTCGCCAGGTGTCGGCTCACCTTTGCTGCTGGTTGGGTTTAGAGGTCACAAGGGGCAAAGCTGATATGTGAGCTGATGCAGCCAGGATGCAGGAACAACCACAAAAACACAGATTAAAGGCAAAGAACAAATTTAATATCAATACCTCATGGGGGGAATCTCTTGAAGCAGTGCCCAGGCAGAGGCAGGCAAGCAGGGGATGCAGCCACCACAGAGCAAGAGTCCTTATTAGCAAGAGAGTCCTTGTTAGCAAGGGAGTGAGAGTTCACACTTGCTGTCCTGGCCTGTATTTCAAGGATTCCGGCAGGCAGAGGTTTCCACTGTGCTTTGATCTCTTCAACAGCAGGGCAAGAATTTCAGGCATGTTCATTAAGGTGCCCCTGAGCCCGTCCCAGGCCTATGTTATCTAAATGCAGATGTTCTAATTGTTGAGCACATAAGACTAAACAACTACTAGTGTGATACATGTGTTTTCCAGCTCCCCACATGCGAGTCACTTGAGCGTGTTTACAGTCCTCCTCACCAATCTTCCCTTTGCCACAGCTGAGGAGCCGCAGGGCAAGTGGCCCCTCAGGGCAGGTCCATGGGGCCTGGGCCTCCAGGCCTGACTCCAGCAAGAGGAAGGACACACAGGCCCTACTCTGGAGAATGACATCACCCCCAACGACATCCTCAAATGATGTCACGCATGTAGAAGGCCGGGTTGACAGTGTGTTTTGGGGGAGGGTAGCAGAGAGAGGCCTCGCCCAGGCCAACATCACTCCCTCCTAAACCACACCGCCGCCATGCCTGGCGGGAAGGCGTTACCGCGCACTGCGCAGGCGCAGGGCCGTACCACGGCGGGCGGGCAAGGGGTGGGGTGGAGCGGCGCGGCCCACACAAAGGCGGTCCGGGGGGAGGCGGGTGGGGAGCGGTGCGCATGCGCTCTGTGTGTCTCCAGCAGCCAGGCGGGTCCCGGCCGGGTGGAGGCCGCGGCGCAGCCGGGGGCTCGCGTAGATGTGCAGCCCGGGGCGGGCGCCGCCTGGGCCGGCCCCGGCTGGGGACCTGCCGCCCGAGTGGGAGACGGACGACGAGCGTATGGCTTTCCTCTTCTCTGCTTTCAAGCAGAGCCGGGAGGTGAACAGCACCGAGTGGGACAGCAAGATGGCCTTCTGGGTCGGGCTGGTGCTGGCCCGCGGTCGCCGCCGGGGCTGTGTGCGTACCTGCCTACGAGACCTGCAGCACAGCTTCGAGCGGCGCGGCAGCCTCCCGCTCGGTATCGGTACCGTCCTCCGGGAGCTCCTCAGGTAAGGGCCCGCACCTGGCAGGCCTCCCGCTGCGGGAGTGGGGGACAGGGGAGGCCGCAGGAGGGGCTCAGTGAGGATGGATGGGGTCTCTGTGAGGGGGGGAGCGCAGCCATCACGGAGGGGAGGCCTGAGGGGGAATGGTTGCAGAAGAAGGTGTGAGGGAGCTTTGTGCCATGGATGCCGGCAAGGAGAGCTCTGTGTTGTGTCAGCCTGGAGGGGTTCAAGGCAAGGTTAGACAGGGCTTTGAGAAACCTGGTCTGGTGTGAGGTGCCCCTGCCTAGGGCAGTGGACTTGGAACAAGATGGTCTTTAATGTCTTTTCCAATCCAAACCGTGCTATGATACGAGGAAGAAATTTTTCCTGTGAAGGTGGTGAGAGCTTGGCCCAGGTTGCCCCGAGAAGCTGTGGTTGCCCCATCCCTGGAGGGGTTCAAGGGCAGGTTGGAGGGGGCTTGGAGCAACCTGGTGTGGTGGGAGGTGTCCCTGCCCCGGGCAGGGGGTGACACTGGGTGTTCTTCAAGGTCCCTTCCAACCCAAACCATTATATGGTTCTATTCCTGCTGTGTGGGTGGTTTTAGATAAATGGAGGGGGACATGAGTGAAGGCTTGGTGGTCTTAAAGGGATGGTTGTATCTGTCTGTGCTTGGCACTGGGGATGTGGGGGAGCTTGAGTAGGTTTAGGTTGCTGTGGTAGGCGTTGCAAAGGAGAGGAGAGCACAGAGGGGCCCAAAGAAATAAGGGGTTACGTTGGATGGGGGGGTGAGATTGGGAGCCCTGTGCAAGGTGAAACGTGGTCAGGGAGTCAAAGGCGCTCACCCTGGGGCTTACAGGAGGTGTGGGAGGGTAGTGGGGAGTGCAGGGGATCCCAAGGAAGTACCGTGCTGGGAGAGCTTTGTGTTAAATTGGTTGTGTTTCCCGAAACACTTGTTGTGATGACCCAGCTGTGAATGGTATGTGGTGGTGTATGAGCATGTGGAGATGTGCGCTGGTATTTGCAACCAGGTGGTTTGTGTTGTGAAACCAGAGCCTGAGACTGATACCCTGGGAAGATTCAAAAACAGCAGGAGGTGGCTGAGAACCTGTCTGTATCATGAGAAGTAAAGTCTCTGGATCTGAGAAAGCTGTGTTTGCAATTTAAGGTGCAGATGAAGCATTCTGAAATGTGCTCATCTTTAAAAACTGATCCTCCCCGTTAAGTTTCTTGTTCAATGTCTTGTCAGTTTCCAGTTAGAAAACTGGCAGAAACTTGCCAAACTGGAAAAAAATAGTAAACAAAAGATATTTGTGTCCAGAGCCACCTGGGGAGGAGGAGATACCTGTGTGCATTTCCATAGGCAGTAGTAATACATCAAACAAGCTAAAATCTGACTTCTAGTTAGAAAACACTGCTAGGACTGTGGATGTACATGAGAACAATGTTTCAGTTAATAATTCTCTGTACTAGCACTCTCGGTCACTGCCAGTGGAAGGGTTTAGACACTGTATTCAGTTCTGCATGCTTGTCTCTTCTCTAGACGTGGCAAGCTGCAGAGGGAGTCAGACTTCATGGCCAGTGTAGACAGCAGCTGGATCTCCTGGGGTGTGGGAGTCTTCATTCTGAAGCCCCTGAAGTGGACTCTGTCCAGTGTGCTGGGTGACAGTAAAATACCCGAGGAAGAGGAGGTTCTGATTTATGTGGAGCTGCTTCAGGTGAGTGGTTTTGAGAGCTTTCTCAAGATTATGCATCGCCGGAAAAATGACAAGTTGGGGTTGAATCGACCTTGTAGAGAGCTGGATGGATTAACTGAGGAATAAGAAATAGTTTATATTTACAGATATTCCTTGAAACTATTATGGCTGTCCTCTGACTTCTAAGAAACGGGAGGGGCAGGCTTCCTTGCTTCCCTAGGGAGGCAAGTAGGGTGCTGTGAGACGGCTGCAAATCTCAGGTTTGAGTTGGTACGAGTGGAGTACCCGAGGGGAACTTGCAGATTGAGTGCCATCTGTTGCAGGGAGAAACGGGTGACGCACAAGTTGCTGGCTGTCAGTCCAGTGTATCACTGAGCTGAACTCCCATGTGCGTTATTAAAGGCCGCTTTCACTTCAGAGCGTGTGCTTTCAGCTTGCCTTTTCAGACCTGATTTGAACTGCCCTTTGTCCTGTGGAAGGCCCTCTTCTTCAGCGGATCCACGGGTCATGTTGTGAATTCATGTTAACTCACTGGTGCTTGGCTTAGCTTGGAGGCTGCAGCACTGACAGTCTCTGTGTTACTCAGTGACTGTTAAAATTAACACCAAGATTTGCAGCGGTGTCTAGATGTAAGCGGTCTCTAAATGACCAGGTCAAGCAGAAATACAGGAGCTCTTTAGGTGTGTTCCTCTACTTGTATTTACTCTGATAGCAGAGGATGTCTTTCCTCTGCAGTGGGTGTCCCACAGCTCTTTCGGAGGGTGTGTGCAAGGGGGCGAGAGAAACCTTTTAAAAAGGTGCCTGGAAAACCACAAGCCTTCATGTGGAATCTGGGGGTGGATGGAAAGAGTCATTTCTATAGTCTTAAGTGGATCGTAACTCTAACTTGCAGTGGGGAAACCTTTTCTTTTTCTTCTGCCCATGTAGAAATGATGCAAAAATGTCTCAATTAGTAGAATTACAGCATGGAGTAAAGAAAAGCTTTTGCTGGATTTAAGCTTGGGGAGGGGGAAGAACGTCAAGAAACGCAGCGGAGGCTCAGTTGCTGCCTTTGGGGTTCTTGAGTTTTTCCATTTGCAGAGGGACCACAAATAGTGTAGCTTTGGTTCTTGGGGAAAACTGTAATAATTAAATTCCATTAATGGTGGTATTTTTAAAGCACTCTGGCTGTTTTTGAGTGTTATGTACAACTCATTCACAAATTCTCTCTGGCCCAGAACATGATGCGTTTTAACTTTTCACCTGCAGTGTGTGGGAGGAAGCAGGTGTGGACTTGGCAGTTGTTGTGAGAGTGCTCTGTAAACTAATAGACAGCTCCCTGGCTTGCTTTCAGGAGAAGGCAGAGGAAGTTTATCGCCTGTATCAGAACTCTGCACTTTCTTCTCACCCTGTTGTTGCTCTCTCCGAGCTGCGCTCCCTCTGTGCCAACGTTTGTCCAGATGAAAGGACATTCTACTTGTTGCTTCTCCAGCTGCAGAAGGAAAAGAGGGTCACGATCCTGGAACAGAATGGAGAGAAGGTACAGGGTAAAGGTGACTGCTTTTGGGTGGTATAATCCCCGTCTTGCATTTCATCTGGCTGGAAAGGACACTTTATTGGCTAAGTATGGGGTTTCTTCGCTTGGAAAAGTCAATTCTATGTATTCCAACATCATACCTTGGTTATAGATGAAATTAAATCTGTAGGCTTGCATGACAGGTTCTTATTTTTATTACTCAACCATTTGTATTATTACCTATGTAATTTAACATAATATAACGACTATTCCCAGCTATCCAAATAGAAATCATTCCCACACCGCTAGAATCAGTGTTCTGCTTTCTGGGGAAAGGTTTTCCTGTCTGTCAGTAACTACAGAGGTGCAGGCACTCTCATCTCCAAGACAGCCCCTCTGCCTTGTAGCTTTCATCGCTGCACAGTTCGGTACTGAAGTGTGACATTGCCACACGCTGTTCAGAGCACCAGGAGAGCTTTAAATTTTCAGGGTGTTCCATCAAGGCTTTCTGTTCTCACACTGCAGTGACTCAAATCCTCTCTAGTTTAATATTTAGATTACACGGGGACTGGCGTGTCCTCATCGCTCTTTTACAAGGCTTAAGCTGGGGGGGGGGTGGGTGTAAAAACATCTTTTTCCTTCCATCAGAGAGAAAATATTTCTAGTGCCAGCAGGGGTTCTGGAGATGAATGGCTTGAACGTGGGGTTCTGGTATTTTTTTTTTCCTTCAGATAGTGAAGTTTGCCCGAGGTCTTCATGCCAAAGTCTCCCCCATGAATGATGTGGACATCGGAGTGTATCAGTTGATGCAGAGCGAGCAACTGCTGTCACAGAAGGTGGAGTCCCTTTCCCAGGAAGCAGAGAAGTAATTTGGGGACAGGTGGTGGGAACAACATCCGCGTGGTGTAGAACGTTGCCTTCCTGTAACGTAGTTAGAATGTTAAGCCGCTCTCTGAAAGTGCAAGTCATTCTTTCCTGTTCAGTAAACACAGCAGCCACAGTCATGTGGCAGGGCAGGTTTTCCAGTCTTTGTCCCCTCTCCCTATGAAAACAACTTGCAGTGAATGGATGGCAAAAGCTTTTTGCAAAGATTTGGAATGCGTTCAAGAGCCAGTTGAGAACCAACCGTGTCTTGAGGGTGGTTGCACCTGAAACGTGGTGTCAGTCGGTCACCCCTGGATTAGAGCGAGGTAGCGAGGGTAATTGCTGATTTGTGACTTAACTGCTGCTTGCAAAGGAATAAGCTGCTTTTCCTCGTTGTGTCTGCACAGGTGTAAAGAGAATGCCCGGAGTGCTTGTAGAGCTGGGAAAAAGCAATTGGTAAGTGGCCTTCTCCTTGGGAGGAGGGACTACAAGCAAAGTGTCTGGGAACTGGTCTGTAATTGTGGATGATAACCAGCATTGCATGCTTAGACCTGTTGACGTGCTGTTTCTGAGCCAAAAGGTCTCCTTAAAGTGAAGATAAGAATGTATTTGGCTAGAGTGATGTAGTGAAGAGAAAGGGAAATACCTGACTCTTAAAACCAGTTGGGGGGTGGTGTGTTGCCACACTGGGATTACTCTGTGGGGAGGTTTTTTATGCTTCCTTTGGCTGCTGCCTGGTTTGTGATCAATGTCTTTGTATCTGATGTCTCCAGGCGCTGAGATGTCTGAAATCCAAGCGAAGGACAGAAAGGCGCATTGAAGAGCTTCATTCCAAGCTGGATGCTGTGCAGGGCATCCTGGATCGTATATACGCCTCCCAGACCGACCAGATGGTACCGTGATGATTTTTGTCTTGTGTTTTCTCACCTTTTAGCCCCACTCTTCTTGTTCATGCTGCTGTACCTGCAGCTCACGTCTGAGGGGCGTGAGCTGGGGTGAGATTTGATTCTCTGCTGTAGGAAAGAGCAAATCTGCTTGGGGCTGCGTGTCCAGCTTGTGTGCTAATGCTTCTCTGAGAGTCCTGCTTGGATAACAGGTCTTGAGTGAGAGAAGCTCACGCTGCCTGTTGTGTGTTCTTAGTTAGCATTGCCCATTTTCCTCTTTGTTTGTTTTTTTTTATTAAGGTATTTAATGCCTATCAGGCTGGTGTGGGAGCTCTGAAACTCTCTATGAAGGACGTTACTGTGGAGAAGGCAGAAAATCTGGTGGATCAGATACAAGAGGTACTGAAACAAGAGCACATCTAAACAAAAAAGCAAGTAGTGTGTAGATGCACTCAGCAAACTCGCTCAGCTATTAATGCCGAGGCTTCTGGTGCTGTTTGGTTTCTGTCACCAGAGTGAACTGACTCAAGGACTTCAAACAACCACAACTGGGTTTACATATTTGTGTTTATTGCTAGCTAGTAATCACAATTTATGTTACACTTGTGTATTTCGTGTGCTCTTTTGGTTAGCAATGTTGTGCAGGCACACAGCTCCTAGAAAACGTTTAGGGAAAAGTATCAAAAAGAAATACAAGTTGTATCTTTGGAATTGGAATGCAAATACATGCATAAAAATGGGGTCTTTAAAGTGCCTAACCCATAATCTTCTGCAGTAAAGGAAAGGAAAGGAGATGAGCTGCTTCTGATTGAATTGAAAAGAGTAATCCATCTGCATAAGCTGATGTGGAAAATGGAAAAGGATTACTTTTTTAGCAACTTCAGCTCCATGTACTTAAATGGTGAGGGGGCTGTCTGTAAAATTTCATAGCTGAGATGTATTGGTTCCTCAGCTTCCTTATTCTGGTATCCTCGGCTGCAATGCAGGCTCGTTACTGATGTGAAAAAGATAAAATTAGGGAGATTTTTCTTTCCTTTTTTTTTTTTTCCCAGTCTGAAAAACAAATGCTGTGGTTTTTTTCCTCAGCTTTGTGATACTCAAGATGAAGTAGCCCAGACTCTGGCTGGAGTGGGGATCAATGGTCTAGGTATGTTTTAGGGCTTTTATTCTTTCTTCATCTTCTCTTGCCACCAATGGCCCTCTGTGGTGCTGTCCCTTTCCTGCTCCCTCCCCACGCCTGTCTCGTCCCCCTTCCTGGGGGGGGGCTGAGGCTGTTGCTTCTGGTGCCTTGGGAGGGAGTGAGGACTGCTCTGACAGTGGGTTGCAGAGGAATTGGCATTTTTGCATCTCAAATCCTCACAGTTCTCTTAAGTGCTGGTGGATTTTAGTTCAGAGTTCTGTAGTGTTGATCTAAACCTATTCTTAAAGTGGCTGTTGCTTTGGTTTTTTAAGTGATGACCTTTCCCCCCTGGCCTCTGTGTTGCTGCAGCTTGTTTGTCTCTGCCAAAGTGTTTTCCTGCCCTTAAATGCCTCAGCACAAAGGCTTCTCGGGGAGAAACTATTCCTTCAGATCAGGACTGAATTTGCACCTTTAGGAGAAGACCAGGGAGCTCATTATCATGAGTAATGATGGATGGGAGTAATAGTGCCCCTTTTGGACTTCAGACTGTGCTGCAAAGATGCTGCTTAATTCTGCTTGGAACTGACTGTTCTCTTTAATCAGCAGAGATGGACACTGAGGAACTTGAGAAGGAGCTGGACAGTCTCCTCCAGGACTCAACCAAGGAGCCTGTAGATTTGCCTCCCGTTCCCCAGAAGGTGCTGAATCCCCCCATTTCTGATGCCGAGCTTGAAGCTGAATTGGAAAAGCTCTCCATTGCTGATGGAGGTATGGATGTCAGCAAGTTGTGTTAATTGGCTGCTACTAGGACCTGTGACAGCCTTGCAAAATGAAACACTAAAGTCTGAGCCCAGAATCTTTCCCACTTCAGTTACACAGTTGAAAGCAAGCTCTCCCAGTATCGCTGCTGGGAGCTCAGTGGAGTTATCTTTCACTGCCAGGCTCAGCCTTGAGAGAGCTGCCTTCTTTGCTAGAAATTCTGCCCCAATGTTTTGCCATGGGGCACAGGGAAAGTTAAAGGCCCCGTGAGGGAGCTGGTGCTTGGACTAGTTATTTTTTGTCGTCGTTTAACAAAGCCAGGCAGTGGTTTTTGTGTGTTCTGCTAACAGTGATAAAGCAGACCAGCATTTCCATGCCTGTTGCTGCCAAGTGGGCAGCATCTTCTCTGTCCTAGAATGCTTACTATATGTTATAGATATGATGCCTGCTTAAACTAGTACTAAACAAGTTTTATTTAGTAACAGTGAGTGACAGGAGCTCATGGGCTCGAACTGTGTGCTGAGGTTTCCCTAGACCTGTCTTGGACAGGGGTAAGCAGGCTGTAATTTTCCTTTCAGGAAAATTATGAATGAATAGTTGCACAGGCCTGTCTGTATTGTTTTCTTCCTATTTGGGCAGCTGATATTCTCAAGTTTAAGAGCAGAACAACCCTCAGCATCCCATGTCAAACATGAAGCGAGGGTTTCCAAGAGAGTTCAATTGAATATTGAAGCACTGAGGCACTCAAATGGCAGTTGTTAGTTATGACGTGGTTGATCTGATCCCTCTTAGTGATGAAAACTCATCTCTTTCTGTTGCAATTTCCTTTATAGATTTGGCACAAAAGACTCCCTCTGTTTCCTCTGAACCCAAAACAGCTCTGGGACTGAATCTCTAAAGACCCAACCGAATCCTGTTGCTGCGGTTTGAGAAGTTGTCTTTAAGGTTCCTTAACTAATGACTAGAACTTCTGGGGAGAGGGGTCACGCTCCCCTGTTCTTCATGGATATCCCTTGGCTCAGCAACAGGATCTCCTGCCATGACAATCCACTCTGGAACTGGCCCCAGATGGTGTTTGTCATCTCTGTGCCAACATCTGCATTGGTCTCAAATTGACTTGTTGATCCCAAGTCACTCTGCAACATCCAGTTCTTTTTTTCCCCTTCTGGGAAGGCAGTTCACTAATCTGCCTGGTGAAGATAAACTTTTCTATGTCCATAAGAAGTGCTCAGATTTGTTGGAT
>VXBJ01005867.1:41926-54193 GCA_013400055.1 Nycticryphes semicollaris | reverse complement strand
ATTTTGTTTTTTTTTTTTTTCCTTTTCACTCTTTCTTTGCTGTGGCTGATGTTGAGAATCTGAGTTGCAGCGATATTGCAGTTGCTCAACATTGGGCTGTTTGTGTGGTTGTTTAAAACACTTGGCACATAGGTACTGTCCTTGACATAAATTATCTGCAACGAGCTTCAACACCTTATGGTAGTTCTGTCCCTCCCTGTCTGTATTTTTTGCACGGTCGTGGACAACTAGACACTAACTGTTCAATTGTAGGAGATTTTGTTGCTGCTCTAGGGGGCAGCAATTGCAAGCACAAGACAAAAATAATTCCTCTTTTCTGTAATGATACTAAGGCCTTAAAAGGGAGACCTGCAAAAGATTTCAAATGAAGACATTTCTTATGCTGCCTGCTGCGCTGAAGGCTTGCGGTCACTGTAATACAACTTCTCCGCTTGCTCTTACTTGAAATTGGGGCTGTTCTGCTCGTTTCCCGTCTTCCCTGTTCACAAAACTCCTTGGGAGCTGCAGAGTGATCTGCTCTGAGCTCTGACGTTGAGCGATGTGGGGTGGGAGGAGAAGGGATGCGTCATTTTTTGTTCCCTTTCTGACGAAGCCAGTTTCACGTAACAGCCTTGGCTTGGCCTTCAGTCTTGGCGGTGCAATTCCACAAGATCATGGGTTACCAGAGAGTCTAAAACAAACCCCTGTAAAGGTTTCTAGTGTGTGTGTGGGGGGAAAAAAGCAGCACAGCAGCTGAGGATGGTTCTTAGAGACTGTCTTTACCCATCGGAAGTGAAATCCTCATCTTCTGCAGGTCCCTTTTTTATTATGCGTGTGCACACGGAAGAGCAGAGCCTGATGCCTACTGTGAATAAGTGAAGTCTTGCAGGAGGGGAATGTGCTATGAGCTGGGCTTTCTGCACGCAGAGCCTGTGCCTGGCAGGGGAGTGACGAGCGACGTGCTGCTGTATAAACCAGTCCTCCTCTCCCTGCACCTCTCCCTGCCTCCGAATGTATCCCTGTCACCAACCGTCCCGTCACCGTACGCTGCCTCCGGTACCCAGCTCCGGGATGACAGCTTGGGTGAGTGCTGAACGAGGGCTTTCCCACGTCCTGTTAATTATTGACGACCCGGCTTTTTAGCCCCAGAGGATGGGGGAAGAAATCAGAGGTCAGTAGGGTGCTGCGGTGACTCTGGCTTCTTTGTCACTTGGTCCCAGAGTGCGGACTGCTGCCAGGGAAGGGGTGCTGTAGCCAGATAATGGTGTACCCAGGCTGCACATGGAATTATTTGAATTGACTTGAAGCTCTGTATTCCTTTCCTTTGTAAGTAAATGGGAGAAACAAAAAAAAACCCCACTGTGGTTTCTGCCTGTGTGTAATAAAGGGGAGGGGAGGAACGGAACCAGAGTCCTTTGGTGCCTCCTTTTCTTTAGCTGTGTTGCAGGTCGCTGCCGCGTTAGTGATGTCCCAGCTCTGCTTCTGCATCTATAAAACGTGGCTGGTGAAAGTAAATGGGCAGATTCCTGGGTGCTCTGTCAAAAAAAACCCAAACTGAGTAACGGCTGTTCCCAGCTTTGATTTCCCTGAGTTTTCTCTCTGCCTTTAGAAAAATCCCAACAGTCATTATGGTTAACGTAAAGTTGTGTGTTTTTTACCAAGTAGCCTGTACTGTTTGGGGTCATACAGCCTGAACTTTATGAGTATCACTTTGGAAAGGCTCCCTGCTTTTTCTTTCCTTCAGCTTCTCTTATCTTTCCACTTCCTTATCGTCGGTGAGCACCTCACCAACGTGCAGTTCTCAGGGCTCGCACAGAACACTCTCCTTTGCCTGAGACACCTCAGTGTGGCTGCGGAGGAAACTGCTACGCCAGGAAGTCAGTTCTCCAAATTCTCCAAATTGCCCCCTTGGTTCTGTGCTAAACAACATGTTAACCTTCTTTTTGGGACAGTTTTTGTCCAGCTCCTTGTCCTGCTTGTAATTAAGCAGCACAGCTGAGGAGAGTGATACAAACTGTGGGGTTTTGGGGTTTTTTCTTTTTGCTTCTGTTTGAAGCCAATAAATCTAAATGGAGCAACCTGATGTATAAACTACTTAAAATGAAGTATTCCTCCTTCCCTCTGATGCCAGGATGCCTGAAGTATGTGTTGAGCGTGCGGGCAGTCGAGCCTGTTTCCTCTGGCAAGATGTCAGTCAGGCCAGTATCACTGGATCCTTCTTTTTCTTTTTTAAAGGCTCTGAAAACCCCCTGCTACCAAAACTTTGTGTCTTCTCTGGCCATAAACTGCAAAGTGATTCCTGTAGGAATAAACCCTCCTGTAATTCTCTCATGCACCTGAGACAGCCGTTGTGGAAGAGGCACTGAAGAGTTAAACCCAAGCAGCTGCCGCTTCATTTGAAGTGGCTTGTAATTTTCTTCCTTTGATGCAAAGTGGGGAATGTAATCAAGATGGCTGAATAGAGAATTTTAAGTATATTTTGGTGAGACAGCAGGGAAGGGAAATAGAGGGCAGCTTCTTGCTGGGTGAGGAAATTAAATATAAAAACCCCAAGAGCTGAATTGCCACCAAACTGGAATCTTATCACACTTGAGTGCTGTTTAAAATAGCACTTAACTTGGTTCTCAGAAAAAATAGCAGCTGCTTTATGTGAGGAAACGTAGGAACTGTTTAGTAATATAATGCAGCAGAACAGTTTGCTCGGTAGAAAAGATTGCATGTAGCAGGTAGGAGGAGTTAATCTGTGAATATGAGTAACTGCCTGTGTTTTGTTTGAGTAACTGTATTTTTATTTCCCGGTGCCAACAGAGTTAAGGGCCCTTTCTTCGTTAGGGGTATTCTGAGGTGCACACAAATTGGGTAATGGATCCCTTTCCATCCTGTTTTCCCCTTGCTTTGACTATCACTCCCGTGTGCGAGGGTGAGATCCTTTCTTAGATGTACCTAAGCTCCTGAGGAGGAGGAAGGCTTCCTCGAGGAATGATTTCCTGGAATTCCTTCTGGCTTTGTCAGCCTCAGTGACCTGTGAGCTCCCACTCTGAGCCTCTGCCGTGATTTAATGCTGTGTGACATGTCACCTGCCATCACTGGTGGTGTGAAAGCTGCCTGTTGTTTGTGTCTTGTCACTTAGATCTCAAAAAATCTTTACTGGCCAGTACAGGGAACATGAGAAAGATGTCCTTTGGGGCACAGAGGATGGTTCATCTGCACGAATCCTTGCATGGGGCAGTGCAGTGCTGGGGTCCTGAGGTCTGGGCAATTAGATGATGGAAGCACAGAATGGTGTGGATTGGAAAGGACCTTAAAGACCATCTCATTCCAAACTCTTTCCATGGGCAGGGACACCTCCCACCAAACCAGGTCCCTCCAAGCCCCCTCCAACCTGGCCTTGAACCCCTCCAGGGATGGGGCAGCCACAGCTTCTCGGGGCAACCTGGGCCAGGCTCTCACCACCCTCACACCCAACAAGTTCTTCCCCAGATCTTAGCTAAATTTTCCCTTTTTCAGGATCAAACCCTTCCCCCTCCTCCTCTGGCTCCCCTTCCTCACCAAGGGTCCCTCCCCAGCTTTCCTGGAGCCCCTGGAGGGACTGGAAGGGGCTCTGAGGTCTCTCTGGAGCTTTCTCTTCTCCAGGCTGAACCCCCCCAACTCTCTCAGCCTGTCCTCATTTTTCCTCCGATTAAATTCTGGCCAGGGTGAAGGGAACTGGGCTGGCACAAGAAGCCCCAAGGGCTGGGCCATGAGCCGGCTGTTGGTGCCATCTAGCTGCCCTTCCTGGCATAGCCACTTGGCAGGAGCAGGCTGCAGACGGTGGAACTAATGAGGCTTAATTAAACAAAGCCTTCAGAACTAAGTGCTGTGACATGCTGGCAACCAGTTTCTTTAACCCGTCACAAAGCAAGCGTGCCGTTTGCTTTGGGAGTGAGCTGCTCGGTGCTGTATCTTCAAGAGAATAATTGCACTCTTGTTTGGAAGTTGCTCTTGAGCAGCCCCCGGGGTTTACTCGAAGCCTGGGGCTGTGGGGTCAAGTTAATTAAATCCCAGTGCAGCTGAGCCAGCTCTGTGTACATTGGCTGCCTCTTTCTTCAGAAGCGGTGGATGTGACAGGCAAAGGGCATCGTGATACACTCCAGCCACTGTTGATGTGATGAGTGAATTAATGCTGGAGTGCCTTGGTTGTTCTGTTGGGTTGGGGTTTTTTGTGGGTTTTTTTGCTTTGTTTTGGTTTTTTTGTTTGTTTGTTTGTTTTCACAGTTTGATTTGGAGAGCTTTTTGCTGCTCTTTCCCACCTTGCCCAGTTTAGCAGCGAGGCATTTCTCAGGAGCAGGTCCCCCTTTGAGCAGCTGTTACAGAGCTGGCTCTCGAGGAAACTCTCCTCCTGATGGGTTTTTCTGACGTTTCTTTGATCAGAGGAGCCCTTTTGGCTACAGAGTGTTTAGTTACCAGGTGATGGACGGGATCATCTTCTGTCCAAGGCTAAACCGTGCTGTAGTAGGTCAGACCTGGTTCTTAACACCACGCTGTTCCTCTCGTCAACACGATGGGAGAACCCAGCTGTAACCATTTGCTTGTCTGGGTTGAGAGTTTTACAGGGAATAGTTTTAGGGGAGATACCCCCTGTTTGTTTCCCTGGTTCTGTGGAACCATGACGCCTGTGACTTTTTGGCTTTTCAGCCCCAGCAGACTGGGGTTGCTCGTGCTCTTGGAGGGATGGGTGGGAAGGGTAGTGAGGAGGTCTCCCCCATTTGCTGAGGAGGCTGGTACTCTGCTGGAAGGACATCTTGATTTATTTTTTTTTTAATTAATGTTGTTTTCAGCTGTTGGTCGATCACTTAGGTGATAGCTAACATGGAACTACTTAGGAATTAGATTTAAAGAAAGAACGATGAACTTAAAAGAGAAGCTGCCTTATATCACTTTTTTGATAAATGAACATGAGTATTTTCAGGAAACCTTATCACAGTGATGTTCAGTATCCTTTTTGGTCCTGTGTAAAAGCTCCTCTGAAAGGCTGTCCAAAAACTGTGCTGTGCCTGATACTTTCAGAAAGAAAAAGCTTTCAGATTTGTATGAGCTTTTTTGTTGTTGTTGATGTTGCTGGTTTTTGCCTATGGACTTAAAGGAATTTTGCAGTAAATACCAGTTTTGCACCATTTGCAGCTCAGGATTGGGAGAGAATAAGGATTTAGGGTCATATATCTCAATGCCTGTGCAGGGAATTTAGGCGTCTTTCACTCGGAGATCAAGTGCATTAAATTTCCATCCCAATTTGCATCAAAGACCCTCAAATCCCACTTGAACGTTTATTATTTCACCCCTTGAATTCTTATCGCCTGATTCCCAAGCGACTTACCCTCCTGGCTGTGGGCTCCCAATGTCCTCCTTCTTGCCTCGCAGAGAGACCCACCTGCTGAGTTTGGGGACCTGGTATGTGGGCAGAGAAGGACATCACCCGCGTGAAATCCAGAGAGAAGAGCAGAGCAGCCTGTTTCACCAGCAGAGAAGGTCCGTCTGCAAGAATAGAGAGAGCCTGATTCCCTCTGACGCCCAGCAGCGAGTCCCAGCCCGGCCAGTGGAGAAAAGGGGTTGATTGGGAATTCTGCAGCAGGCACCAGATCCAACAACAGATGAAGAGCTTCTGAGAGAGGAGAGGGAGGAAGGCTTGCAGCAAAGCCCTCCCAGCTCGCTCGAGTGCCGGAGGTGAGTGCCGGCTCTTTGTGAGCGACAGGCTGCGGAGAAAGAAAAGTGGGGTGGGAGGCAAGAGGGGAAAAGAAACAACATCAAACGCCACGTCGTCAGCAGGAGATTTGGAAAGGAATCGGAGCTTCAAGTGCTTTTCCTTGTGCTGGGTTGTCTGGCTGGGTGTGAGAGCTGGGAGGATGGCGGTTGGCGCTTCTGAGAGGTCAGCAGAGCAGTACAAAGCGGGCTTTGGGTGCTGATGGGGACCTGAACAGCCGTGGAACCTCCCAAGGGACTGAAAAACAAAGGGGAGAACCCATGGATGGTTTCTACTCCTCCACGGAAGGAGACGGGCAGGATGTGATCAATGACACCAGCAGTAGGAAGAGCTGGGCAGAGGAAGGCAACTCCTCCAAGTTGTCCTTCCGTGTGGTGACAGCTACTCTGCTGTTCCTTCTCATCCTCTCCACGCTCCTGGGCAACACCCTGGTGTGTGTGGCTGTGGTCAAGTTCAGACACTTGCGCTCTAAGGTCACCAATTTCTTCGTTATCTCCTTGGCGGTGTCTGACCTCTTTGTGGCCATCCTGGTGATGCCCTGGAAAGCTGCCACAGAGGTGGCAGGGTTCTGGCCCTTCGGGGCTTTCTGTGACGTTTGGGTGGCTTTCGATATCATGTGCTCCACAGCTTCTATCCTCAATTTGTGCATCATCAGCGTGGACCGTTACTGGGCCATTTCCAATCCCTTCCGCTACGAGAGGAAGATGACGCAGCGTGTGGCTTTCACCATGATCGGGGTGGCTTGGCTACTGTCCCTCTTGATTTCCTTCATCCCCGTGCAGCTGAAGTGGCACAAGGATCGTGAGCTCTTTAGCCAACAGGAGCCTGGTTTTAATTTCACCAAAGAGGAGGAGAACTGTGATTCCAGCCTCAACAGGACTTACGCCATCTCATCTTCCCTCGTTAGCTTCTACATCCCTGTTGCCATCATGATTGTGACGTACACCCGCATCTTCCTCATTGCCCAGCGGCAGATCCGCAGGATCTCCTCCCTGGAGAGGGCGGTGGAACATGCCCAAAACTGCCACAGCAGTGACTGCCCTCACGAGGCCTCCCTGAAGAACTCCTTCAAGAAGGAGACCAAGGTCCTCAAGACCCTCTCCGTCATCATGGGCGTCTTTGTCTTCTGCTGGCTGCCCTTCTTTGTGCTCAACTGCATGGTGCCCTTCTGTAATCTTGACCTACGTGAGCCAGGGGAGCTACCTTGCGTCAGCGAGACCGTCTTCAACATCTTCATCTGGTTTGGGTGGGCCAACTCTTCCCTCAATCCTGTCATTTATGCCTTCAACGCAGATTTCCGGAGAGCTTTTGCCACCATCTTGGGCTGTGGTTGCCTTTGCCGCAGCAATGCGGTAGAGACGGTGAACTTCAGCAACGAGCTGGTCTCCTACCACCACGACACCACCTATCAGAAGGAAGTGGTGACCTTCAGTTACCCCCAGCTTCTCCCCCACGCTGCCCTGCAGACGGAAAGCCAGGAGGTGGCCTTCGAGAAGGTTTCTCAGGTCTCCGAGCCCTCTCACAACACCTTGCCCGCGGTGGTGCACGTGGAGTGTGAAACGGCTGTTTCACTAGAGAAGATCACACCTTTCACCAGCAACACCTTCAATTGAGATGGGCTTGGGGGAAAAAGTGGGGTGGGATGGTCTCGGGGAGAGATGGAAGCAGGGACACTATTGCAGTTGCCTGTTCTTGGGGGAGTTTACACAGATATTATACTCTGTCTGGGCAGGAGTTTGCTTTAGTAAGTGTGGAGTAACTGCAGTGATTTTCCAGATGGCTCAGGGGGTTCAGATGCGTGGGTTTTGTAGTTCTCAGTTTCAGATCCAGCCTGGGTGGGCAGCAGAGAGCTGTGTTGCTGCTGCTCTCTCTAGTTGACCTCACAGAAAAAAAGCTTTCTGTGAAAGACATAAACGCAAGGGCTTGAATTCCACTTTCCTTGTGACTTCAGCTGAGAAAGCAAGAACTTTTGTGTGGTCTGTTGAGCCTCTCCTTTACAACCCGTGAAGTAAAAAAGCAGCTGTGTCTGTGGGGAAGAGAGGCTGGTTTTGCCACTGCCTGTCCCCAAAAGGTCATGAGCCCAAAGAAGCTGCTTGGTGGGCACAAGCCAAATGGCAACCACTGGCAGAACTAGATAATGCCACCTTGTGCTCCGTGGGATGGTTCTTTGGGAAGCGCCTTTAGCTTGGGAAACCCATGTTTCTGGTGAGCTGTGCAGGAAGGAGGCAACAGCCTTGGTAGGATAACTCTTAGGCTCAGCTCTTCAGTAGCCTTCCAGTCCCTCCAGGGGCTCCAGGAAAGCTGGGGAGGGAATCTGGAGGAGGGAAGGGAGCCCTAGGAAGAGAGGGAAGGGTTTGACAGTGAAAGAGGGGAGATGGAGCTGAGATGTGGGGAAGAACTTGTTGGGTGTGAGGGTGGTGAGAGCCTGGCCCAGGTTGCCCCGAGAAGCTGTGGCTGCCCCATCCCTGGAGGGGTTCAAGGGCAGGTTGGAGGGGGCTTGGAGCAACCTGGTGTGGTGGGAGGTGTCCCTGCCCAGGGCAGGGGGTGACACTAGGTGGGCTTTAAGGTCCCTTCCATTCTGTGATCCTATGACTCTCTCTATATATATTGGTGGGCTAAATGATCCTGCAAGTCTGGGCAAGTAGGCAGCCACCTTTCCTGGAGCACCGAGGCCCTGCTTGGCAGCAGCTTGTCTGGATTGCGTTGCAGGGAAGGATTCAGCACCTTAAACATCTGCTCTGGCCCCTGGAGCAAGAATCAGCCTCTCTAAGCCGGGACATGCACAGGGAGGGCAGTCTAGGATGAACACAAACTGTGTTTTAGCCCCTGGATGTTGGACTGTCTGCTCGAAACCTGTGGGAATGAGGGTGTCTGAGCCCTTCGGACTCTGAGGGCAGAGGAGAAAATCAGATGTTAAAGCAAGAACATTGCTGTTTTGGTTTCCACCACGTCTCCCACCAGTCAGGTCCCCCTCCTCCTTTTCCTAGACTGTTTCTTCCCCCTTTTACTTTGTTCTCCCTCTAATTCCCTTCCTCCCCCATTTCATTAAGGATCCTGCCTCCGCTGCCTCCCTTGCTGTCTCATTTCAATAATAATGGCTTCTTAAGAAGCACTCCTTGCTCACCTGTACTCTTTAATTAGCCTCTCCTGTGCGTATGGGAGCTTGTGTCTGCTTTAGCTGGGGGTAGAAACAGCAAGTGAACAGCCCCCAGCTGTGACACAGTGACTTTAGGAAGGTGTTTTGATGGGTGCCTGGTTAAACACTGCCACAGCCAGCAGCACATCCACGTCCTCTTGAATCTGAGACATCTTTAGCTCTGTGGCACAGCAGAAAAACCTCTCCCCCCTCCTTCCCTCCCTCCCCAGCAAACGTTAACATAGAGAAAAAATCAGAAAGCGATAATTACAGAGTAACGGTAATTATTAAATAGAGCCCAATTATAGTCAAGTTACAGCATAATCAGTGTGGGAGGGGAGCAGAGCTCACCCTGTCTCCAAGGTCGACGCTCGGATTTTTCGGGGGAAGCACGGATAAGGCTCCACTCTCTTTAGAACCATCTCCCTGAGTGGCAGCCGTGGCTCGTTGTCAAAGCTGAGACGTTCTTGGGGGACTTTTCAGCTCCCAAGAGGGTGGTAGAGCCTAAACTGGAGAAGGAGTTGTTGCTCTGGGACGGGGGACGATCCTCCAGCGTGTTTCTAGAAGGCCCAAAGCCACTGATTTCATTTGAATGTCGCTGCAGCCTATATAATAGTGCTTTTAGTCTGGGAAATCAGGTGTTGGGTTCTGCTTTACTTCAGGACTCCTGGCTCGGTGACAAGAAGGACTTAGAATACCCAGGATTTTGGGGGTTTTGTTTGTTTGGTTGGTTTTTTTCGAAGCAGTACTGCCCTGGCCTCCCTGGCTTTGAAGAGTTTACTGAGACTCATCTTGAGGCAAAGTTTTTGGGGCTCGTTTCATGACCATTTGTGAAGAGAGTGGAGAAAAGCTATCAGAAAAGCAAATGATGAGTTGCAGGGTGAACCTGCAAAAGCAAGATGATGGAGAGGATGATATCAACCCTTTTTTTTCCCTTTTTTTTTTTTTTTTTGTCCAATTATTGTCTGTATTTAATTTGTATCAGGGAATGCTGCCCCAGTCCCCAGCTCCAAAGCACTGGGGCTGCCTTCTCCCAACGGCATGGGGCACCAGGCCCCTCGGATGGACCTTTTACTGTGACACCGATGGCTGATGGTGGCCTGGCATCACATCAGGAAAGACAAGGTGGTGACAGTGAGCTACACCAAACATTTCCAGGTTGCAGAACAGGCCTCTGCACATCACAGACACTTTGGGAAATGGACAACAGCCCCGAAACGGTGTAACTTGGGCTTGCTTTGGTAGAAACACAACTTATCTTGCTTCAGAATGGGGCTCTTTATTTTTGTTGGGTGGTTTTGGGGTTGGTTTTTTCCCTCCTTTTGGGTTTTCTGCACAGGTCTCCTCTGCAGTTCTTCCGGGAAGCATCCTCCTCCGACTGTCCTCAGGTCACACCACGTGCTGCTACATCCCTGCCCGCATTTCGGAGGTGAGTGCCGTGAATCCCTACCCAGGGCTGATCCCGGCGCAGGGGCTGTGAGCCAGGACTCATCCCTGCTCTTCCTTAGCTCTGGCCCTTCCCTGTAATTCCAGTTCCCTTTCTGGAGCTCTGGGGTTTTTTCCTATGGGTGAAGTGGGAGCAGCAGTGTTGGCTCACCCCACAGACCGGGTGCATTTCAGTGTCAAACCCTTCCCCTTCCTCCTAGGGCTCCTCTCCCTCACCAAGAGTCCCTCCCCAGCTTTCCTGGAGCCCCTTGAGGGACTGGAAGGGGCTGGAAGTTTCTCCCTGGAGAACTTTTTCCTCTTTTTCCTCTTCTCCAAGCTGAAACCCACCCCCCACCCCCCCAGCTCTTTCAGCCTGTCCTCCCAGCAGAGGGGCTCCAGCCCCCTCAGCATCCCCATGGCCCTGAAATGCCCTGAGTAGGGTTTGCAGAGGATGTAGCTCCCATTCTGGAAGCCTGGGCTACTGGTCCTGCCTTTGGGACTGGTCATCTCAGCCTGGCTCTAGAGGAAAAAGAAGAGCAGGGCTTTTTGTGTCTCTACCCCAGGCCAGAAATCACATCGTCCTGCTCGTAGCCCCGTAGCTCACAAAAGAAGCTGCAGGGCTGGGAAAAGGGCGATGCCTTACTCTGTGCAGTCACAAAATCGATGCTCGTTTGATTTGTGTCCTGGGGCCGACAGCAAGGCTTTGGGAATTTAACTTATTGGTGTAACTGCTGCAGCAGAGGTTGTTCCCGCAGCTCCTGGGGCTGGAGGAGGAGCAGATCTTGGGGGGAAAATATGGGGCAGGGGATGGCTGCTGCCCTTGAAGTGATTTATTTTCAGGCTCAGGGGGAATTGATTTAGCAGAGAAAGGGGAAATAAGGAAGGGGACGTGTCTGGTGTAAGGTGCTGTCTTGCCTGACTTGGCTTTCAAATCAGAAACATCAGCAGCTCTTCTCATCAGGCAGAGGTCTCCAAGGAAGCTCCAGACAGGGGTGAAGACTGGATGAAGGTCTCTGGGTCCTTGGAGGAGCCTGGGCAGAAGCTCTTGTGAAATCACAGGCCTGGTTTTCTCAATCTATATGGTAATTTCGAGCAATCAGTCGGCTAAAGAGGAGGGGGAGGCAGGAGAGATTAACCCTGCTGAGAAGGAGGATTTTGTGGAAGCAAGGCTGGCATCTCTCCCTGCTTCAGCGTGGGGACTGCTCTGATGGACCTGGGCTGCTGTCTTGGACTTCATGCGTCTTTGGAAGTACCTGGAGCACCTAAAGGAGCCCAGACATGGTTGTTTCCTGCTCCTACAAGAGCAATAATGAGGATCGTTAGTTACCTTGGAGCATATTGCTAATGAACAGTGGGGTTTGTTTTCCTGGATCTTGCTCCCACGGCTGAACAGCAGTGATTTCTCAGCTGGGGGCCACGGAGTGACCATCGGGGACGTGTCCCCTGAGCTGGGGGACAGGTAACACCCTGTGAAAGCAGCTGGTCAATGCGATGCTGCCCTTTAACTCCCCTCTGTGTAATATTTTCCACTCTTGAGACATTGGTTCTCCCAGAAACTGTCACCCTGGGGCAAATTGCTCCTCCCTCCCTTTCCCCCTCCCCAGGATGGATGCATTAACTCATTAAGGAATGTGTAATTAGGAGCATACTTAAGAGCACCCAACACCTGTAAGTCTCATTGGCTTCACCTGGTGCTCATGAAAAGCCCAAATCTCCACTGGGTCATCCCAAAACTTTCTTAGCACCAGAGGCAACTTTTGCTTGGGCTACGGTCTTCCTGGGAACGGGTAACAGTGGCTAAAAACTCGGGAATTTTTGGAAAAGTGTTAGTATTTATTTCTAGCTGTTATGGGGGGGGGGCAAGAAAAGAGTTGAATTACAGGGAAAGTAGATGACAGCCCAATTTAAAAGCTCTTCTGGCAGCATCTGCTGCTGTGCGCTGCCAGGGACTGGGGTGAGTTTTACATTAATGGGGTCTTTTGTAAGATTT
>VXBJ01005867.1:0-37418 GCA_013400055.1 Nycticryphes semicollaris | reverse complement strand
GAGGGGAGATGGGGGGGGCGGGGGGGGAAGAGGAGGTGGCCCGAGGGGAAGATAATAATCCCTGGGAGGGAAGTCCCTGTCCCCGGGGCTGCCAAACCTGTTTTGGCCACAGAAGTGGTTTGCAGGGAGCGAGGTGGGGTCCTGGAGGATTGATCTTTGAAGGGAAACCATGTGTGATTATTACTATTTAATTAAAAAAAATTTATTTTTTTTTTAAAATATTCTTAGATTGTGGGTTATTTAACCGTGAAGGACATCAGCATCGAGAAGATCAGCGTGGATTATTCCAGCTACGGGGAGGCACAGCTCAGCGAGGGGGATTTTGGCCACGTAACTGAAATCTATGACTTCTCCCCGTCGCTGAAAACGGAGAACCTGTTGGAAGCGTTTGCAGATTTCCAGTGAGTGCCCCCGGGGAGGCTGAGTGTGTCGAGGGCGGGAAGGGAGCCACGTTCACACCTGAACACACCACAGAATTGGGTGGATTTTCACAGAATCATAGAATGATCTGGGGTCGGAAGGGACCTCTGGAGATCATCTCCTCCAACCCCCTGCCAGAGCAGGAACACCCACAGCAGGTCCCACAGGAACGTGTCCAGGGGGGGTTTGAATGTCTCCAGAGATGGAGACCCCACCACCTCTCTGGGCAGCCTCTGCCACCCTCAAAGTCAACAAGTTCCTCCTCATGTTGAGATGGAACTTCTTATGGTCAAGTTTGTGCCTGTTTCCTCTTGTCCTGTCACTGGGCACCACTGGAAAAAGACTGGCCCCATCCTCCTGACACCCACCCTTGAAGTATTTCTAGGTGCCTGTCAGATCCCCCTCAGCCTTCTCTTCTCCAGACTAAAAATACCCAAGTTTTTCCTCATCACAGAGATGCTCCAGGTCCCTCATCATCTTTGTGCTCCTCTGCTGTCCCCTCTCCAGCAGTTCCCTGTTCTTCTTGAACTGGGGAGCCCAGAACTGGTCCCAGTGCTCCAGATGGGGTCTCCCCAGGGCAGAGCAGAGCAGAGGGGGCAGGATGACCTCCCTTGTGTTTTCTTGGATACTTTCTGTGCCTTAAAGGACACTTTCCTGCAGTTTATGCATGATTTAATACACGCCTGGTTCTTGGGGGCTGTCACACACACGGGTATCTACGAGCAGGTTCCTTCCCACTGCTCTGGCTTTGGTGAGGGTCTCCAGGAGCTCCCTTCGAGCTGCTTCGTTAACTGCGTCCCAGTGAAATTACACACGTGAAGTTACACACTTACATAAATCTTTGCAAGAGAAAAAGGGCTGGATCCTGCGGCTGGAGATAAGATTTATTATGTAAATATTGGGAAGGGAGCCTTGTGCCTGAGGGAGTGACATTGGATTAGGAGCGGGGCCAGGACAAAGTTCAGCCCTTCGTTAGCGATAAATAGCGCTCGGTGCGGCTCCGACTGTGTCATTCCCCTCACTGTGTCCGTGGCACCTCTCCCCCTTTTCCTCCCACCCTCCTCCTCCTCACTTCCTATTCCTGGGGATTAGATGGGAATGGATTTAATCTACTGACCCCATAAATTAAACCCCACGATTTACATCCTAAATAAGCCGTTATTCCTGTGCTTCCTCTCCTGTCTCTTTCCACTGCCCGGGAGAGTCAGACCGAGCCGGAGACGGCCGGATCCGATGGGAGCAACCGATTGGATTTGTATTTCCTCTGCTGCAGGGAAATTCTTCGAACTCCCTGCTCTCCCAAACTCACACATGGTTTTCCACTGGCCCTTCATTAAGGTTTTCACGTCTCCCTCTTCACCCTGGGCTCTGTAAACCGCTTCTATAAATCACTTGCTTTTTTGCCCTCGATGCCCGAGGGGCAGCGTGGTGTCTGTAAAAGCCCTGCAGAAACAAGGAGTGAGATTTTTCTTACGATCCCATCCCTGAAATTGAGGTTGGTTTTGGCCAAGGGTCTCTGCAGAGGAGGAGCCAGAGTTCTGATGGGGGGAGTCGTAGAATGTGGCACATTTCATGTTCTTCTGTGCCTTCCTTTGCCGCCTTCCCCCCCCTTGTGTAAAGTGGGTATTTGAAAAGCAGTAGCTGTTTAGGTAAAAACACAAAATATTTGTGATAACCCTGGCGGGGGGATGGGTTTTAGGGTGGGGTGGGGTTTTTTTTGTCTGTGTTATTAATGGATACTATTCTGTTGTCTTTTCATTTTAGCGAGAGTGGGTTCAAGATCCAGTGGGTGGACGATACACACGCCCTGGGGATCTTCTCCAGCTCATCCGCAGGTACCAGTGACTCCGCTGGTGGGATGGAGGGACCCCCTGGGGTTCAGGTTCCTCTCTCCTCTCACGGTGACCCCCCCCCCCAGCTGAGGATGAGTTTCCCACCCTGATGCTGGTGGTTCTTGAGCTGGGGTGAAACCGGTGCCAAGGGCGGTTTACGGTCCATCACCTCCCTCCCTTCCAGACCTGAAAGGCTTCTGAGGCTCCAGAAGCTGGAATTGCTGAATGTTGTGTGGAAACTTGGCTCTGCCAGAAGGGCAGGTTTTTAATTGGCGTGGGTAATTACCAGGGCGCCTTCTGTTTACAGAGCGCCCCACGCCGCCTTTCTAGAAATCAGTCTGTTTTGTCACTTGAGGTTGGTTGGTTGGTTTGTTTGTTTTCTTTTTCTAACGAGACAAAGTTCCTGCAGAGGTACAATATCCTGTTGGGGACCTTCCGAGGGGTCAGAGATGGAGCCTTCTCATGAACTGACCTTCTCCCGGGGCGGGGAAAAACCCACGCCCATCTCAGGTCAGAGCCAGCCCGAGAGACCTTTCCATCCAGCAGCACGTGTAGGCCAAAAGATTATGGGGTTTATTTTGTGTTTTTTTTTCTTGGGATTTAATCTTTTTTATATTTTCCTGTGCCAGGAATGGGTGATGTGAGCCTGAGGTGCCCAGGAGCTTAAGTGTTTTATTCTGGAGATGCTGCAGCTCAGATTTCTCAGTGTCCCTGTACCTTGTACTGGTTTTTTTTTGTTTTTCTTATTAGAGCCACCCAAATTCGGTCTGCTAATCCCAGCAATCTTTGTTCTTTGCAGCATCTCAGGCCCTGGGGCGCCGTTACCCTTCTTTAAAGATCCGGCCGTTGATCCACGCAACGAAGCAATCCAAGACCAAGGCATTTCAGCGACCAAGTGAGACAATCTCTCTTTGAATGGTTATTAGTATTATTTTGTGGTTTACTGCCCTTCTGTATCCTGAGTGGTCACAGTGACAAGTGAAATGGGGACATATATATATTAAGGACCGGTATTTTTTGGTTGTTTTGGGGCTTTTTCATTTTTTTTAAGCTTTCTTGGCACTAGAGGACCAGGGAGCTGGTGCGTAGCAGCTTTGGTAGTTGTGTTATGGTTATTTACAGTATTTTCAGCCAGGCTGTTAAAAGCTCCCGTGTCCGTGGTGCTGGTTTCTGCCTGTTGGCAGAGGTGAGCGTGATGCCAGCTTTGCAGAATGAGGCCAGGTTATACGCTACTCGCATGTACTTTACACCACACGCTTCAGTTTTCAGTCTCTCTTTCACCCTTCCGCGTCAGGACGGACTAAAAAGGCATCAAAACCTGTTCCTCGGCTGATGTTTGGGCTTAGATTTTCTCGTGTTATGGCTTCTCTGGGGTGAGGTTTTCAGGAGCGGTTGCGTTTCCCAGGGGAGGGGTTTGGCCGGAGCAGTGATTGCGGAAAGAGAAAACACCCTGAACCCGCCCAAATAAGTTCCTCTCCCCTTTTATTCCGCCCAGTTATAGATAAATAGATGAGACAAACCCAGTAGCGGTTACATTTTGTGGTTGGCATGATTTTATTCAGTATCAGGTGAAGGAAGAAATTGTTAAGCTTAGCCATTAACATTGGTTTATTTATTTCATTGCTGTTTAAAATCACACTGTAATCAGGTGTTCTCACCCCAGGAATGAAATGCCGTCCATCTCCTAGACTTTGCTGAACCTACAACTCGCCGGTTAATTTCTACAGGGCATGGCAGCGGGAACAAATGTCACTCTTCAGGCTTTAAAGGGACACTGTCACAGTTAGAAATTCCTGAGATTTTTTTAAGGCTGCTGGATTTAAATGAAATGTCGGGAAAAAAAACCCAAAAAGAATAATAATAAGGGATTTGGTTTTGCACTCTCCGGCCTCCGCTGTTCGCATCCGCACTCCTTGATTCTTGTTGCTTCTGAATCAGGTTATAAACCCCTTCTGGGGAACACTAAATATAAACTCAATTTGTATTTTTTGTTTTAATTATTATTTTTTTTTATTTGGATCTTAACGAGCTGACAGTGTCTCTTCTTTTTTTTAATTTTATTTATTTTTTAATACTACATATTTTTTTGAGCTTTGTCAAGAGCGAGCAGCAGTTTCCTTTTCCAAGCTGGGGGATGCTTCGACTCTGCCCCTTATTTCTTCAAGCTGCTCATGGGTTGCCTTTCATTAATAAAACTTAAGAAAAAGCAAAGCAAAGCCCCCGTTGCGACTGGGATAATGAATCTGCAGAAGTGACAGTTGCTGATTGATAGGATAAAATGCTTAGGTAATGGCTAAATCCAAATTACTGTGGACTTGGTAAAGTTCTGGCTGTGTTTATTTGTTGTCAGATGAAGCTGTAGCGAGCCAGGGGTCGACCAGAAAATGGGAGTTACTGCCCAAAGAGCTTTCCCAAAGCATCTCATAGATTTTAGCTATTTGGGTTTTTGGGTTTTTTTTGTTTGTTTGTTTGTTTTAATGCAGATTTTTTCTTTCCTTGCTGCTTTCTAAAGATTGAGATGGCTGGGTTTGATTAGTCTAAATTAAAACCAATCATTCCTGTACGTGGAGAAACGGTTGGACTCGTGGCACCTTCATTTTGTCCTCTGAGATGGGACTTGCCAAAATTTGGCCAGGAACGGTTCAAGGGAAGTTCTTCCCGAAAGCAAAAGGAGAAACAATTCTCTCTCTCCGGCTGCAGGAGGGTCCTGGAGCTTAACCCCAACCAAATGGCTTTTGAAAAACGTTAAATGCAAATCTGGAGGCGCACGTGTCTAAAAGAAAAGGCAATTTATTGGATGGGGATAGAATGATTTTCTCTTGCTGGGCTAATTCTGTAAAGGAACTAAGAAAAAAAGATCCAAGAAAACAGAAATGAGCCCTTTTGCTCTGCCAGTCGTAGGGTTTAGGGATGAGACTGTTCCTCAACAAGCGCTAACCATGATTTCTCACCCTTTTTTTTCCTCTTTTATTTTACCCAGAGCTCCTTCATCTCGCCAAAGAAAGGCCCCAGACCGACACTGCGGTGGCGAAGAGGCTGGTGACCAGGGCTTTGGGGCTGAAGCACAAGCAGCAGGACCCCTCGGGCACCGAAGCGCTGCTCCCGGAAAGCTTGGACCAGGAGGAATAAAACCATCTGGGCGTTATAAAAAGAAAACCCCCAAACCCTGCTGTTGCAGATGAGCATGGGCTGTGAAATTAAACTGCATGCGGAACAGTGAGTTGCCAAAAGGGATGTTCTCGTAGGGACTGGCACTGTCTTTTCTTTCTGAAGTTGGGAAGGGGAAGAGTTTAGGATGGAGGAGGCCTTGAGCTGGAGAGCCAAGCGTTGGGAGCGGCTGCTGCTGGCTCTTCCTTATGCAGAGCATCTCCCCCTGCTTTATCTCAAAGCCTCCGTTACTCACTGGGGAAAAGCCTGCTCTATAATTACAAAATTCCCAAAAAGACATAAAAAAAAAAATGCATTAGAGTAAGGGAATTGTATCACCTCGGCCAAAATTCAGCAGTAAGCAAGAGCAGGGCGTCTGCAGGAGTGAAACAAAAATAATCTGTTTAATGTTTCCTTTGTTGTAACGTTACTGTTCAAATATCCCACGAGCGTTGAATGCAAGTTGAGTTTCAGGGTCTGGCTCCTTCTTTACACCGTGTCACCCAGGGGAAGATGAGGGAGAGAAAAACCAAAACCAGAACTTGGCGGGTTCTGATTTCAGAAGTTCCAAACGCCTTGTTGGGGCAGCAGCAACGGAGCATCCCCCAGGGCTCAGACCTTGCTTTTGCCCCGCCGTCCTGAGAACAAAATGAGTTGGCCAACACCCGGTAGGTTGAGAAAACCAAACCTTTTGTTCCATGCCACCATCTGTGGCCACTGGGGAAGTGACAGAAATACTCCTGAGGGGCCTTAGCAAAGAGACTTCCGGGTTCTTTGAGCCTCACAACATCCCTGTGAGGTAGGTGACGGGGAGCGCAGGTTGGATGCAGCCACTTTCAATCCCTCTGCGGATTGAAACGGGCAGCTCTAAGCATTGAGTTAACTTCAGCAGCTTGTAGAAGTCTTCTGTGCAAACACAGAGGGAGACAAACAGCTTCAGGAACGGTGAGCTTTGATGGAGCAGGAAATACACAAATGGCATCTAAAACATATGGGTTTGTTGGTTTTGGGTTTTTGTTTCCACCCGGGTAAAACATTTTTATTCAAGTAGCTGTGTCTGGAAGTGTGTAGCAAATGCGTGTCCTCAAACAAACAGAGGAACACACTGAGCACCATTAGGAAATTTACTGAGAGTAAAACCCAATCCTTTTAAAGGACTTACACAGGTGGGTCTGTGACAGCACGGGTCCAGGTCCCTGATGATGAAAACCGTGACGTTACCTCAGTCAGGTTCAGTGATACAATGCCTTAGACTAAATTCATCCTCGAAAGAAGAGACAAGAGTGAATATCCAGGTAATATTTTGGGCATATGTAGAAGCTGTCGGGCGAGTAGCTTACTGCCTAACGGGAATTCGCAGCCCGGCGGACTCAGCAACAGGAAGTCTCCAGAGTCCTTGGCCATCCGTCCCTCTCCAGAGTCCTTGGCCATCTCCAGAGTCCTCCTCCATCCATCCCTCTCCACAGTTCTTGTCCATATCCAGAGACCTTGGCCATCCGTCCATCTCCAGAGTTCTTCTCCATCTCCAGAGTCCTTGGCCATCTGTCCATCTCCAGAGTTCTTGTCCATCTCCAGAGTCCTCCTCCATCCGTCCCTCTCCACAGTTCTTGTCCATCTCCAGAGACCTTGGCCATCCGTCCATCTCCAGAGACCTTGGCCATCCGTCCATCTCCAGAGACCTTGGCCATCTGTCCATCTCCACAGTTCTTGGCCATCTCCAGAGTTCTCCTCCATCTGTCCATCTCCAGAGTTCTTCTCCATCTGTCCATCTCCAGAGTTCTTCTCCATCTGTCCATCTCCAGAGTTCTTCTCCATCTGTCCATCTCCAGAGTTCTTCTCCATGTTCCAAGGGCGGTGGGAGCTCCCTGGAGCCCCGATGCCCTCCTAGAGCTCAGTCCTGCGTCAGCTGCTCCGCTCACAGGTTGCGTCGGGGAGGCGGTTGTTGAGTACGAGAGTTTGGCTGCGGTATTAAATTAGGCTTTATGCTGTTCTGCTCAGAAGAAGCTGCTCCAATCTTATATCCCTGCTCCTCCTCCCCTCCCTTTTCCTGTATTTCTTGGTTAAAACGGAGTAAGGACACGGCGGTTCTGAGGAAGAGCGTGACAAGCGGAGGCGTTTGCATCATCGGTGCGTTCGAGCTTGAGTCAAAGAGCTTAAAGATACCAAAGATTAATGTCTTTGATGAAGAAAATGAACGGAAAAGACATATTTAAGCTGTTGGTACCCAAACAGAGGCAAATTGTGCTCGCTGCAGCCTGGGAATAAAGCCGGTGCTGCGAAGTGGAGGGAGAAATCTTCGTGGAGAAGGTTGGAATGGTGAAAATACGGAGCCAAGTAGAGTTTTAAAGCCTGCTCTTAACTCCCCAGTGGGTAGGGACTGGAGTTGGAGGAGCCACGTGCTGGTCTAAACTGGGAAGGAAGGCAGCTTTAGAAAATAATTTACCTTGCTAAATTTAGATTTTGATTTGTTTGCTTGATTGTTGGTTCTTTTTTGGAGGGAGGGGGGGGTTGTGCAGTGGTTTGGGAAATCACCGAAGCGGGAACCCTCGCTTCTTTAAATAGTGGGGTGGGAGGCGCTGCCGGTCTATCGGGTGGACACCCTGTTATTTGTGAGTCCACTGAAGTGATCGAACTTCTGTTCCGTTTCCTCGCTGAAGGAGCCACCTGTGGAGGCAAGAGAAAGAACCCAGGGCTAAGCAGGAGGCAGCGAAGGCAGATTGTAACCCCCCCCCAAACAGAGAACACCCCGGGGGCTGGTGGGATCTGCAGAAGGTGCTGTGAAAATTAAGGGCTCGAAGCAAATACTGGAAAAGTAAAGATTTTCCCAAACTAATTAATTTCATAGAATGGTTTGGGTTGGAAGGAACCTTAAAGCCCACTTTGGGACACCTCCCACCACACCAGGTCCCTCCAAGCCCCCTCCAACCTGGCCTTGAACCCCTCCAGGGATGGGGCAGCCACAGCTTCTCGGGGCAACCTGGGCCAGGCTCTCACCACCCTCACACCCAACAAGTTCTTCCCCACATCTCAGCTCCATCTCCCCTCCTTCAGGGTCAAATCCTTCTTGTCCCACCACTCCCCTCCCTCACCAAGAGTCCCTCCCCAGCTTGCCTGGAGCCCCTGGAGGGACTGGAAGGGGCTCTGAGGTCTCCCTGGTCTCTTCTCTTTAATTTAAGTATTAATTAAATGTTGCCATAATCAGAATAGCCAAGAATCCTTATATATAGATTTGGAAGAATAGACTACAAACCACCCACAATTTCACTGCTGATCTTTGTAGCTTAGAAAATAATTAGGTGCTGACCAGCAGGACCCGTGAAACCATCTCCTCCTCGAGGCTTGATGGTAAGTGGGTGCTGTTTACTCTTCTTAAATAGGTCCATACCCTTGCTTTTTGCCAGCTGAGAGACAAGGGAAGCCAAATATAATTGTTTTTGAACAGAAATATTTCCAGGCTCAGCTGGAGAGCCCATCCAGGGCTTAAGTGCCTATTTATCCAAATGAAGTGGGTTCAGCTTCTCTGAACTAGGCCATGACACTCAAGACAGCTGGGTTGGTTTTTTAAGAAACAAATTAATAAGAAAAACCACTAGTAATAATGGAATTTTTTTCAGGGTAAAAACACTGCTTGAAGGACTTCAGCTGGCTCTGGAAATTGGCTTCTTCACTGCTTTTATTTGGAAGTTGGCAGGCCCTTGCTCTTAATCTATTTCCTGTGTTAAAACCAGTTCATCTCACAAAGCCCCCAATTTAATTCCATTTTAAAACAGTCTGAACAATCAACCATTAATACAAATTCTAAACTAGTTTGGCTTTGATATTTCCCAGCCCAGAAACCCCAAACGATTCCAAATGAGGGTGGTTTTCTGTGTGTTGAAGAAAATGCACAATTTTACCTCGTGCTTGAGGGAGGGGCAGAGAATTTTCACCTCCTGGCTGGAGCGGAGGGATGTCCCCACCTCTGCTTCCCCACTCGCTATTCCTGTGTGTGTTTCAAGAGGTGAGAACCTTTGGGGTCCGGACAACACCAGTGTCACTTTGGGTTCGTTATCCCATCTTTCCAAGCCTCATGGCTTAGAGGATTCCCAGCAAAGGGTGAGTGCTGGGAGCCTGGTTTGTCCATAAACCATCGTTCCCCCCCCTTGCTGCTGGCCAGGAGGCTCTCTCACCTATGTGGCAGTTGTACATCCAGATGCGTTGCCCGTCGTACCGGCTCCTGCATTTCATCACGTTGTTGGAATAATCCGATTCGGCGACTTCGTAGTTGGGGTTGATGACAACCTGGGGAGCGATGGCCAAAGAGGGTCAAAGCCATTTCAAGGTGGAGGGGGATGTAACACCTCCCAGCCAGATTGAGACAAGAAACGGCTTTTTCATTACACCGTAATACTGAGGCTTTTGTTTTGGTTTTTTAATCATTATTTTCTATTTTCCCCATTTAAAAATAAAACAACAACCCACCCAACTCGTTTTGCAAGGAGACAGCAATGACTTGATTAAAGCCAGGTTGAGATCCCACCCCCGTGCACCCACAGCAGACTCTCAAAACGCCTTCTCTCCGTTTCAGGCGGTGGCAGCAGCGCGGCCAGAAACGATTCCTTTTCCCTCCACTCCAGTTTAAGTGGCTGGTTTTACACCCAAAGAATTTCCACCACCNTATATATATATATATTAACGACCTCAGCTGCAGCTAGACCATGTAGGACCATCACGTATTAAACTGATCAAGGATTTCCTCAAGACTTGTCTCTAAACTGTGAGGTTTGACCCTGATTTTTCCCTTGGTGCCCGGGTAACACTTCCCTGTCCCTTTAGATAATTCTTTATCTTTCAGGTCTCCTGGGAATATCATCTCTTTGCAGTCAGAGCTGTACAGGGCTGCAGGAGATGATGTACAAATAAATGGGTTGGGTACATTCCTGGATATCCCCTAAATGCTAAGATAAAAGCACCAGCAGAGTCTCCAACCCTCGTTTTCTCCCCCTTCCCAGTACCTGGAAGAGGTAGTCGCCTGGGGGGACGTCGGTAATGTCGATCCACTGGCAGTCGATGTCGTGACGGTACACGTCCCAGCAGCCCACCGTGATTCCCTGCTCACCAAAATTGGCACATTCGTACTGTTTTTGCACATCTAAACGAGGAGAATCAAAGGCACAAAGAGTTAGATCCAGGGCAAGTCAGGCTGGGAATTTCCCACCCCGGGACATGCCAGAGGAAGGGTGAGTTCTCCCCCAGCCCCCACAGACAATGCGAAGCCACGGGCACGGTCTTTGGGATGAGATTTAATGCACCAGTGGCTTGTGCAATGTCTTGTTACTGAAACACTGGGACTGTGTGGCTGCCACCTTCCATTCCTCATCAGCCAGGGACACGTTTTGGAGTTTCTCACTTTCCAGGAATCAGAAAAATGCATGGTTAAGGTTTTCAAGAGCAGGTCAAGAGTAGGGATGTAAGAAGCTGAGGTCTGAAAACCTCAGCCAGTGCCAGATTCTCTTACACCTGTAGAGACCTCTCCGTACATACACGGCCTTAGGAGCAGCTCCTGTCACCCTGTTCTAGCCCTGCTCAGGACTGACAGCACAGAATCACAGAATGGTTTGGGTTGGAAGGGACCTTAAAGCCCACTCAGTACCACCAGGGACACCTCCCACCACACCAGGTCCCTCCAAGCCCCCTCCAACCTGGCCTTGAACCCCTCCAGGGATGGGGCAGCCACAGCTTCTCGGGGCAACCTGGGCCAGGCTCTCACCACCCTCACACCCAAGAAGTTCTTCCCCACATCTCAGCTCCGTCTCCCCTCTTTCAGGGTCAAACCTTTTCCCTTCTTCCTAGGGCTCCCCTCCCTCATCAAGAGTCTTTGAAGCATCTTTGAAGCCATCAGCTCTACGGGGACAGCAATAAATTCCCAGCACAAAGGGCTCCAGCAAACGTACCTGCTTCGCATTCGGTGTCTTCCAGGCAGAAGCTGGCTTTGTGTCCCTCAGCCACTTTGGTTCCATTGAGGTTCAACAGATCGTAGTGGGTAAAAACCTCCATGCTGTGGTAATGCCTGCAAGGCACAGACAGGGAGAATTATCTTTAGGGAAAACAAGACACCCCTTTAATTAATTTACCGGGTCTAAAGGGCTGCACCATCTGCCCCAGCAGAGACAGTCTGGTGGCCGGGACACCATGACTTGGATATGAGTAGCCCAAACTCAACTCTTCCTGCTGTCGCATCCTTCAACGGATGCCTTTTCACCTCCCAGCCCAGCCCCCAGGAGTAAATCCATGGCACCACGAAGTGCTCCAGACTGAGGAGGAAGAGCAGGAGAAACCCCAGCCAAGAAATATTCCCCTGGGGCATAATCCTTACACGGCTCCATCGCCCAACGCTGCCTTCACGCTGGGCTCCCGGCCCAGGTATTTGTTTATATATCAATTGCTAAAGCTGTTCTGGGGGGGGGGAGCCTCGTCCCAGCCTTTGTAGAAATCACACCGTGTTTTACAACGGCAAGGAAAGGTGAAAAAACAAATCAAAGCCATCCTCAGCCAGGTCATACTTTCTGGTGGCCTTATCATTTACCAGAACGAGAAATGTTTCAGCTGCTCCTTCAGCACAGGCTGCAAACGGAGCTGGATGTTCCCGGACCGGCAACCTGGCTGTTTGTATTTATTTTTTAAGCAGCAGAATGTAAATTTATTGGCAGAAAACTAACAGCAGATGGAACCAGCTTCTCTCGGCACTCGCTCCTCTCGGATCTGAACAGCCCAACAGCTGGGCTCACACACGATCCAGAATTTTAACCGGCGAAGTGTTAGTGTCGACACGGGCTGGGCCGAGCCTCGGGAACACTCCAGCAGCACCAGTTAGGAGAGAGCTCCAATCTGTGCTGCAGACCCCCAACAGCAGGCTGAGATTGGGTATTAGGAAACATCATTTTTACACAGAAAGGGTTCTCAAACGCAGGAAAAGGCTGCCCGGGGCAGTGGTGGAGTCGCCATCCCTGGAGGGATTTAAATCTGGGCAGACGTGATGCCGAGGGACATGGGTTAGTGACAGTTTGGGCAGTGTTGGGTTGATGGTTGGACTCCATGATCTGAAAGGACATAAATTAATCTGGGCCTGTGGGCAGAAAGGAATACAAAGAGGGAAAATTTGCACAACAGGTTGGTTTGTGGCTACAGATAAAGGTGTTCAGGCCCCACAGCTGATAACTGCTGGTGAAGAGGAACGGAGCTGGTGAGGGGTCTGGAGCCCAAGTCTTGTGAGGAGAGACTGAGGGAGCTGGGGGTGTTGAGCCTGGAGAAAAGGAGGCTGAGGGGAGACCTTCTCGCTCTCTCCAACTCCCTGAAAGGAGGGGGTAGCCAGGAGGGGTCGGTCTCTTCTCCCAGGTCACAGGCCATGGGACAAGAGGAAACAGCCTCAAGTTGTGCCAGGAGAGGGTTAGGATGGAGACTGGGGACCATTTTGATACTGAAAGGGTTGTGAAGCCTTGGAAGAGGATGCCCAGGGCAGTGGTGGAGTCACCATCCCCAGAGGGATGTAAAAGCCAGGCAGAGGTGGTGCTGAGGGACATGGGTCAGTGGTGGTTTGGGCAGCGTCGGGTCGATGGTTGGACTCCATGATCTGAAAGGTCCCTTCCAACCTGGACAATTCTACGATTCTAATGAGCAAAGCTGGATCACAGCAGGGTTTGGGCAACGCTGACCTCTGGAACACCAACCTTTTCCACACCATGCTGCTGGTTCAGCAAAAAAATAATAAAAATTAAGTGGTTTGGTCCCGTTGAAGTCCCCGGGACTCGCAGAGGAGGAAGGAGATGGAAATACCCGATGGAAACACAGCGATGTGCGCCACGAGGTCAGGGCTGGGCACAGAAACACCCTCAGGCTGATGCAATACACTGAATTTGATCCTAGCCTTGGATTCGGGAGCAAATCCGCAGCGTGAGCACGTCGTGGGGATGGGGAGAGGAACCGGGGTTGCTGGGAGCAGAGAGCGGTTCCTTCAGTCGCCACGTGTGACTACGGGGGACACCGTGCTGGGCCACTGGCTGGGCTGGGCTGGCCACTAAAACAAATGAGAGATGCTCAGCTCTGAGGATTGAGGCAACTGCACAGACAGGCCCTAAGTCTAAAGCCATCACTTAGGAGTTCTATAAAAAAGGAAAAAAAAAAAGAGCGAGGGAAGAGAAAAAGTGCAAAAATCCTCTCCTTTCCAGCTGTGAAAATAATCATGGCTTAAAAAACTCCAGCCACCGTTATCCCAGCATCGCTCTGCACCCACATTTACAGAAAAAGGAGGAGCAAGGAAGGAAGGGGATGAAATTTTTCCTCTGGAGTGGCTTTCTTCTTACCTCCCCCTGCCTTTCCCCCAACCAAAGAAAAAAAAGAATAAAAACTGCCACCCGCCGAGAGCAAATCACTTCTCTCCCTCCCTGCTCCAGGTCTTTCCCCTTTTTTGTTCTACTTCCACATCAAAAGCTGACAAAACACAAGCTCCCAGTGACAGAGTGGGGCAGCTGGGAAAGAAGAGGCAATTCTGCAGCAGCATTTTTTGAGGCCGTCGGGTTTGGCTGCCTCCGCTGAAAGTTTGAGGTTCTCAAGCCTGACTCAGTTTCTGAAATATGTCTGAATCATTCAAAGAGGTGTTTACATCCTGGTGTTTACAGACTGGAAAGATTGAAGAGGAATTAAGTTCACCCCTCCTCTGTATAAACAGAATCCAGTTTAAAGCGCCCAGGTGGTTCTCGGCTTCTTCCTCATCCTTTCCCAGTCTCACCTCGCTCGTTCAATCTCACCTGATGACCTCCAAGGATTAATTCCTCCTTTCTAACCAGCCCAGGGTGTGCTCAAAGCCTTGTGGTTCCCCCAGTTCCCCCAGTCCCCTTTCCCAACAGGGCCAGAAAGGCAGATAAAACTGCACTGGTCTGGGTTTCTCCCTCCTCTAACCATCCGTTTCCCTTCGGTTTTGTGCTGTTGGGGGTTTTAGCTCCACTTCAGCCTCCAAAAAATGCTACAAACCAACCCTGTCTGTGGGGTAAATGGACAGTATTTGCCCCAGGCCGTGATCTGAAGCTTCAGAGCAGCAACATCGATGCAGTGCTACCTTACGTGCCTCACCTCGCCCCTGCTGGGTATAAAGGCCAAAAAAAGCACTTAGGTTTGAGAATTTACTGCTCTGACGTTTTCACAAAGCAAAAGTCTTTCAAAACTGGCAAGACGAGAGCTGCGCACGGAGTTACTTGGCTCCTTTTTACCCCAAATTAGAGAAAATCACCCTTGTAACAAGCCATCCATTTCAAAAGCAAAGCCTCCGGAGGGCTTGGTTCCACCTCCCTCTCCCACCCTCTGCTTTACTTTGGCTGAAACCCTCAGCTTCCCCCTGAAAAATGATGTATTTGTGGGGGTGAATTTACTGTTTGTCAAAAAAGAAGCGCCAATCGATCTCCCAGCTGTACAGAATTTAAGCAGAGTCAAGATAGATTTGAAAATAGGGAATTACAGCGGGTTCTTGAGCCCTTTCCCAGGTGAGGGAAGTAGCTGAGATGTTTGTGCACATGGTGGGTACAAAGGCACCCTCTTCCCTCTGTCTGAATATTCACATGCTCCTGTGTATACACTGTCCTTGCATATACATCTCTCCCAATCACAGAATGGTTTGGGTTGGAGGGGACCTTAAAGACCACCCAGTGCCACCCCCTGCCCTGGGCAGGGACACCTCCCACCACACCAAGTCCCTCCAAGCCCCCTCCAACCTGGCCTTGAACCCCTCCAGGGATGGGGCAGCCACAGCTTCTCGGGGCAACCTGGGCCAGGCTCTCACCACCCTCACACCCAACAAGTTCTTCGCTCCATCTCCCCTCTTTCAGGGTCAAACCCTTCCCCCTCCTCCTAGAGCTCCCCTCCCTCACCAAGAGTCCCTCCCCAGCTTTCCTGGAGCCCCTGGAGGGACTGGAAGGGGCTCTGAGGTCTCCCTGGAGCCTTCTCTTCTCCAGGCTGAACCCCCCCAACTCCCTCACCACGGCTGCCCTAACACACGTGGCTCCAGCATTTCAAAACAGTCCCCTCCACAGCTGACACGAAGGGATGGAAGGAGGCACCGCCTAAAATCACCTCGGTGGCACTCACCGGTGACAGTCGTGCCAGACCCAGGCGTGGCGGCCGTTTTTGGGGCGGAAATCGGACTGCCCGTTGTTGTGGATCTGGGAGGAGAAGCGGAGCAGGCGGCGGTAGCCGGAGGTGACGGAGGTGTTGACGGCCGAGCTGGCCAAGCAGTTCTCCTCCAGCGCACACTGCAGCATGAACATGGGCCGGTCCTCCAGGTAGGCTGTCTGCTCCACCAGCTCGGCATTGAGCACCAGGTCGGGGGCAGCTGCCAGGGAAGGTTTGAAATTAGCTGATGGGCTAATTAAAATCCTCCCCAAGCACCAGCTCCTCTCCCTTACCCTTCCCTCGCACCCCTTTAAGCCTCAGACCCGATGACCTTCCTGAAGTCAATGCAATGACAACATTTCGCACCCCTACAGGCAGAATGTTTCTTGCCCTTTTTATCCAAACCACAGAAACAGTCCAAAAAACTTAGGCTAAAGGGAAACAAAATTGACCAATGCCCACTTAAAAGTCAGAAAGCACAAAGGCTGAGGTTGCTACAAGGGTGCTAAAACTTCCCACCCTCTTTATATTCTTGTAAAGCTGAAAACCCACTTTGGCAAAGGCCCCTATTAAGAAAAAGAATAAGCCTTTAAAGTCAAGCACTTAAATCCAGAAAACGTTAAGGCTTAAGGCAGCTCATCAACAGCAATTTGCCATCAATTTGATATATCCACAGCACAGCCTGGGCCAGCACATCCCTCCTGGGTATCTCAAAAAAACCCCCCAAAACTTCTGCCAAAGTGAAATAAAATGGGAATTACTCACTCTCCGAGCAGGACACGCCGGCACCGAAACGACCCCCTCCTCTGGGACAGGAGACATCGGCTCCGTCGTGACGACAGTGGGCCAGGGACATCTCTGTCCCCGAGCACTTGACACCGCTCATGACCACGCTGTCAGCACTGATGTCCCCGTGCCAGTACCAGGTTTCCTGGGCAGAAAGGCAGAGAAAGGCTTTTCACTCACTCCTCAGTGTTGGATGGACCCCCGGGGGAATCAGTCATCCCACTGTCACCTGCGTTCTCCCCCCAGGGAGATCAATGCAAGAGCCAACACCATCACAGGGACACATTGTTGGAGAAGAATAACTCAGGAAATGAGCCCAAATCCATTTAAATGAGAAGGCTGAGACTGGAATTAAAACCCAGGTTGGCCATTTTCCCTGCCCTGACCGGCCTTAAATAAATCTCTCTCCTTGTTCCTGAGCTGGTTTAAATCTCTGCTTGTTCTAATCCAGCTGTTAAACTCACTTTTCCACCCTGCTCTGCCCATCCTGCTGTTGAACTCATCCTCGGGAGGTCTGAAGTCATCTAGGCTGGGCCTTTGGGAGAGATGCCCAGCAATTAAACCTCGTCTGTCTTGTGACATTTGTGCCCTTGGGAGGGCCACCAGTGGTGCCAGAGCAGCTGCTTGCACGAGGAGGGGAGGCAGAATTAACACTCGTGCTAGAAAAACCAGTGGAAATGAGGAATTTGAGGAGTACTGGGACCAAAGGGGTCTCTAACCCGGGGTCTGCAGCTCTGTGTTTCCAGGGAGGGGAGCTGTTCAAACCCTGCTCACTCCTCATCTTCAGCGTCCAGATTTGACGAAACTCAGGGGCACGATACAAAATTAACCCGCAAATTAACACCACTCACAAAACTAAGCACACGGAAACCTGGTGAAGGTGCAACTGCAAAGCCTGGGAGAAGGGGAGGGAAGGAAGAAGAAGAAAAAAAAATAAATTAGAAAATAAATAAATAAATCCAAGTGTCAAATCTGGGGAGCACGTTTCCAGGAAAAGAAAACCCATCTGTCCCGTGGCTTCCATTGCAACAGGCTGGTCGTTAGCGACGCTCTCCGCACACAGGGCTGCCCTGTTCTACACAGTGTGGCTTTATGCTCACGTAGCTGGTGCCGCCGACACCCACATAAGGGCCTTTTCTGTTCTAAATACCAGCAGTTTCAGCTCAAGGAAAAAATGTCTTGTTTCTTGCTGGGCTCTCGGGGCTGTGTCAATAGAGCCAGGCAGCTGGAAAGGCCAGTCTTCAAGGGACGTGGCCACCCTCGGCTCCTGCTGAGGTAAATCGGCCGGAGGGACCAGTTTGCACATGGGAATGGCCACCACAGCAGCAAGGGCAGCTCCAGCTTCCTCCCTCCAGCCCCACTGTGGCCCTCAGCGACCTGCCAATCCCCTCCCTGGCCACCAGTAAGTGTGAAATTGGTTGGAATCAGGGAATTGTCCAAGTTGGAAGGGACCTCTCGAGATTGTCGCATCCAACTCTCCTGCTAAAGCAGGGTTGCCCAGAGCACATCACTCAGGGATCCTTCCAGGAGGGGCTTGAAGGTCTCCAGAGAAGGGGACTCCACACCCTCCCTGTTCCAGGGCTCTGGCACCCTGCAATCTGCCTGCCCACAAGCTCAGTGTGTCCTCCTGGATCCCAGTTCGGCCACTTGTTGCCGGACTGGGTTCTCCAGGAAGAGTTTTCACCGTCCCCTGCCACCTATGGTCCCTCATGCTTTCCCCACAGGCATCAACCAGCCCTGAGGACGCCGAGGCCATTAGTCATCTCAGGGCTTTATTGTTCCTCCCAGTACAAAACCAGCAGGGGGTGGGCAGAGATGCTGATTCTCACTGGTTTTATTGCTGGATGTGAATGCCGAGCAGGGCAGACACAGCACAGGGTGGGAGGGACAGGGGAGGACAGCAGAGCTACCCAGACCCCCAGCTCAGAGAGCAGGGACAGCCTCAGCCCTCTCTGCAACCACATTTCACTCGTTTGCCCAAGTTTTTGATACCCGGAAATTGTTTGGGGAAAACAGTTTTCCTTCCAGAACTGATCTAAGGCTGTTTTCTGCGTGTGGGTTTCCACTTATATAAACACACGAGAAGTTTATTTATTCAGTGGCCGTTTGAGCCAAAGTTTCCCCAAAGCTGCTGGCGATGGGTTAATTCTCAGTTGAAATGCCTCAAAAGGGGCTGCATTTCCAGAGCGCAGCAAGCTCTGCCCGGGGGATTACTTTGTCCTAAGGAGAATCCAGTTTATTTTAGGAGCCCCAATTCCCATTTTCCCAGTGTCTGGGAGCTGCAGTAAAGGCCCAAGGGTTATATTTTTCCTTTCAAAACCTACCCTTTCACCTAGGTCTGCCTGCCCCTCTCTCACCTTGTGGTCCTTGAGGGATGTACCAGTACAGAAGAGCCTCCTGCACCAGGGATATTGGCCTAAACCAGTTATTTACACCTGATGCCATTTATCCATCGGGGAAGCTGCTACCCCAGCTCCTTCCAGCTCTTAGGGATGCTGCTCTCTTTCCTCCAGCCAGCACAGCAGGCTGCCATCACCATGCCAAAGAGCTTCGCTGGGAAAGAACACTTGGTTCCATTGTGGTTTATCCCAAGCTTGTTAGTTGGTGACTTTTATCCCATTATGAGAGGAGCAAGAAATATATCCAGCTCCCCCTTCCCTGTCCCCACCAGTGCATACTCTGTGCCAAGCTCCTAACTGCAGGAGCAAAATCAAACTGTTTTCTAGTGATTTGACACCGGGGTTGAACTTGGCTTCCCCCACTCCAGTCAGCCTGAGGAGTTCAAGTCCCCACTTGGTCCCAGGGAGGACCAAGAAACTCCACGTAACCACCAGCCCAACCATGGCCAAGGGAGTCAGGCTTCCCGGGAAACCCCAGCAGTGTGGAAAACCAGCAGCTTTGCCCAGAGCTGCGAGAGCTCCTTCTCCTCTGAATTTCCCCCAGTGGCTCTTGTACAACAAGGTTTAACCTCTGGGACCTTTCCAGCTGATGCTTTGAAGCTGGATGCTGTGATTTATGGCTTTATAGATTTTTGTTGTTGTTGTTGTTGCCGTTTTCCTCATCCAGTAGGACCTACCCAACCATGCAGACGCCACCACATCTGAAACGTGGGCCTGGGGACTCACCTGGAAAGCATGGCTGGCAAAGCCCAGCCCCAGCTGCCGACACACCACCATGGCCTCCACAGTGCTCCAGTTCTCGCTGCAGACGGTGCCCCACTTCAAAGTGCCGTTGCGTTCTGCCAGGACCTCCACCCGGCCCTCGTAGGGGTTGCGGCCGCCGCTCAGACGCAGCTGCAGGGCATAAAAACCCACCCATCAACCAACTTCAGAGGGAAGACACAACAGTGGCTTGTAGTTAAAGCCACCGAGCCCAGAACCCCCAGTTCAGCTCCCAGCAGACCAGTTGCGGGCTGGTTCTTCATCTCCTGCTGTGGATTTGGAGCAGCCCAACATCTGAAAGTGGCTTCTACCAGTTCTAAGACAGAAATGCCCTCCCAATCCAAGCTTCCCATCCCCACTCCCTTTGGACCTTCGGCAGGAGCATTTACTCAGAGGAACCCGTGTCCAGCTCATGGTTGAAGTTTTTGAGCTCCACGTGGCAAAGATGACAACAGTGCCCAGGTCACAGCCACCTGGGTACTGCTGTCACAAAACCCAACCGAGATCCCATCCACCAGCTTTACAGGGCCACTGGAGCACACAGATTAAGGAGCTGTCACAAAACCCAACTGAGATCCCATCCACCAGCTTTACAGGGCCACTGGAGCACACAGATTAAGGAGCTGTCACAAAACCCAACTGAGATCCCATCCACCAGCTTTACAGGGCCACTGGAGCACACAGATTAAGGAGCTGTCACAAAACCCAACTGAGATCCCATCCACCAGCTTTACAGGGCCGCTGGAGCACACAGATTAAGAGCTGAAGTGGCACTTCCAGCATGACAGGGGCTTAAAAGCAGGTGGAGAACTCAAAGCTCAGCACAAAAAGGAGCATCACCATTATTTCCCCTCCATCTAACACAACACAGGTGTTAAAATCTATACTAAATAGGCACCACTTCAGGGAAATGGTGGTTTGGTTGGACTCAATGGTGGTTTGGTTGGTGGTTTCATGGTTGGACTCAGTGATCTGAAAGGTCCCTTCCAACCCGGGCAATTCTATGCTTCTACGAGATGATCCCCACCCAGACACCCTGCTCTGCACGGGAGGGCGGACGATGCTCCAAGGGTGAGAACATCTCACCCCTCGCACGTGGATCTCCCTCAGCTTCTCACCTGGTTCTGGAAACCCATGGCTGGGACGTTGCACCTCACAGCGGCGTCTTCCTCGTGGTTACAGCCCTGCGACTCCGTGTTGAATTTACAGTCCGTGACCGACTTCTCGAAGCCCGTACAGTCTATTTCGTTCAGATGAATCGGACCCATGCCTTGGGGAAGGAGAGAAGAGAGAAAGAAAAGAGTCCTTACCTTCTGCCCGGGCTACAGCCTGGTGAAGAAATACCCAACTAACACACCGTAGACATCACGCTGCCCTCTAGCATTCAAAACACAGTAATCCCAAAATATTCCAGTGATTTCTTGTAAAAATAAAACAAAGTACTGCAAGATTATTACTAACAATTCTACTGTTAAATTCTTTCCAGGAGTCTCTGGGATTCAAGAAGAGCAAAAAAAAAAAAAAGCCAAGTTTCCGTTGTTACGTAATTTACAAACTTCAGCTGCAGGAATTTGCAAATTGTGACCTTTTAGCTGGGTCTGTGTGCTGGTGTCTGCTCCCAGTCAAGCCCTGACATTTAAATGGGACATCCACACATTTGCTGGGACAACAAAACACACACCACCACGGGGACACGCGAGAGGAGCCAGTAAGACAGCTCTGGGGTGGCTGTGGGTTACGGGCCCCACCAACGGGGACGGGACAGCCAACATCATTTCACACCACAGAGGACAGTCTCAAGGTGCTGGGAGCCAAACTGAATAATTTGGTTCCTCTTTGGACAAGCGGCAGCAGAAAATTGTCATCTCCACCCAAGAGACATGTATGAGAAGACAATCACCCCCCTCCACCACCCCCACAAAGCTCTCAGGTTCTGTTTCCAACCTGAGCCCAATGCTGGTTAAAAGGAAATTTGGAGGATGAATCCGAGGATCCAGCAGACAATCTTCATCTCAAAAAAAAAAAAACCAACCAGAGCCTTTCTTGGAACTCATATAATCCATGAGTGATTGCTGATGGAAACACACTGGAGAGTTTTGACAGGAGATCCCTATGAGTAGCAGATGTAGAACCTCTGGTCTCCAGCAATTTCTAGGAAGCTCTCAGAGATGGGAGGCTGAGAATAAAAACATTTCTGACCTTTGCTATCAACGTGCTCTCTCCAGACTCAGTAAAATGGATGGATATTAGGAAACATTTCTTCACCCAAAGGGTTGTCAAGCCTTGGAACAGCTGCCCAGGACAGAGGAGGAGATGCCATCCCTGGAATGATTTAAAAGCTGGGCAGATGTGGTGCTGAGAGACGTGGGTTAGTGGTGGTTTGGGCAGTGCTGGGTTGATGGTTGGACTCACTGATCTGAAAGGTCCCTTCCAACCTGGATGACTCTATGATGCTGACCTGCAGGTGCCTTGTTTCCCTGCAGCCCTTGCCCAGGCACTTCCATCTGAGCTGCCAGATCACGTGTTTCTGATTAGCAGCTGGGAACAGTACGGGGATGGTGGTGATGAAAGGCAAAAACCACAGAAGAAGTTTCCAAGAAATCAACATCCACCCACCAATATCCTCCACCAGCCCTTTCCATCAGCTGGAAGAGGTTGGCCAACACCAATGTGGAGTTCCTCTTCTTGGTACACACCACCCTGGTGGGTCAGCCTGGCCTATGGAGGTTGAAAACCAACTGGTTTCTTCCATTTCTGACAGCGACCGTTGATTCTTCATCCCTGCAACACCACTCCCAGCAAAGCACAAGCGATGAGGGCCCCCCAGAGCCAGAGCTGGACCTGTCTCAGGGCATTCCCACCATGGGAATGACATCCCAGCTGCTGGATCTGCTTCTCCCTCTGTACCCAGAGACGACACAAATTACTCAAATATAAAAACTGGCAGAACTTCCAACTGGGCTCCGACCAGCAGCCTCCTGGGCACACCCTGCCTCATCATGAACCCTTTTTGGTTTGCTTTTCTTGCTCCTCTGGAAAGGAAAATCTTACCCAACATCTAGCCTCCTCCTTTTAGTTCAAAGCAAAGGGCTGACACTGGAAGGCAGGAAAATGTAATTGCTTTATTAACAGTAGGTGGGATCCTTTTGCTTAAAACCCTTTCCTACTGCCATCTGGAGCCTCTTCTAACTCTGCGTGGCCACCAGCAACACTGGTGACTCAGACACCTAACCACGGGTGACAGTTTAATGATCTGTCTAGTGAACTCCTTCACCTCCTCAAAATTCTGTGCCGAGGCTCGGGGAACACCAAAAAATAATATAGATTAAAAAAGAAAACCCAATCCTCTGGCAGATTTCCATGGTTGCGTGGTGGAGAGAGTCAGGATATACCCTGGAGCCACCTTCTGACAACAGCAGCAAAGAGCCACCAAGACAGAAATGTAAATGTGTTGGGTTCATCCACAGAATTCATTTGGCTCTGGCCACCTTAGCGCTTCGGCCACCCTGTACCCACCCATCACACAAGATCCATCCAACGAGGGAGCAGACTCCGAAGCCAAACCCAACGGGGAATGGGCATCTAGCCTTTTTTTTTTTATGCTTTTTTTTTTTTTCCCCTCCTCATTAAAGTCCTGCTTGTGGTCCACCACCACAGGGTGACACCAACCCAGACATTTTGCCAGCTGCCGAACACGTCGAGCAGGAGGAATGCCTCGGCGCTGACCAGAACTGGAAGGAGACGCACCAAGAATGCGGGATGGATCCCATCCCACATTCTCCACTGAAAGAACCCAACAAAGTCATACCAAGGCAGTGACAAAGCGAGAGGCCAGGGCCACGGTGCTGATCCACGTGACCCTGGCACGTTTGCTCTTTTGTGATATGTGGATAATACATTCTTTTACGGTAAGTGCTGCTGTCCCAGCCACTGGAAAAAAATATATATGAAGCTGCATTGCTACACGTGCTGAAATATGGTGATAAAAATTGTATTTCCCCCCATGCCATTCCCTTCAGCATAAGGAGAGGACTAGGACCACGTATCCATGTATTCACCTATTTCCTGAGGTTTTATTCAATGTTCTCCTTGCAAGGACATCACGGTGGACAACACACTCGGGAGGTCTGGGCTCAGTATCCTCCTTTCAGACCACTCTTGTGGAAGCAGGAATAAATTGTTTCATCTGGGTCTCAGCTGCTCATCTTTCAAGGGGAAAATAAATCACCTTCTCCGTACCCTGAACTCTTTGTGGCAGGCATTAGTCACTGTCCCAACAAGGACTTCCAGTCACTACAGACTGATTTAACACATAGCACATCTTCATGAATTTTACCCTGAGAAATTTAATCTCTGAGACAGCAGTGATGAGACGGGTCCTTCAAATTATAAGCACAGAATGATCTGAGTTGGAAGGGACCTTAAAGACCACCCAGTGCCACCCCCTGCCCTGGGCAGGGACACCTCCCACCACACCAGGTCCCTCCGAGCCCCCTCCAACCTGGCCTTGAACCCCTCCAGGGATGGGGCAGCCACAGCTTCTTGGGGCAACCTGGGCCAAGCTCTCACCACCCTCACACCCAACAAGTTCTTCCCCACATCTCAGCTCCATCTCCCCTCTTTCAGGGTCAAACCCTTCCCCCTCCTCCTAGGGCTCCCCTCCCTCACCAAGAGTCCCTCCCCAGCTTTCCTGGAGCCCCTTGAGGGGCTGGAAGGTTTCCCCAGAGCCTTCTCTCCTCCAGGGTGAACCCCCCAACTCTCTCAGCCTGTCCTCCCAGCAGAGGGGCTCCAGCCCCCCCCCAGCATCTCCGTGTCCCCATTTAGTCTTTGAACGCACAAATTCACCGAGACGGAGCCGTATCAAAGCAAAGCAACAAACACGTGCGCGGAGACGGGAGGTTCAACAGCTGTGGAGGTGACTTTGGGCCAAAAGAGCTCCTTTTTTTCTACCACAACGTGAGGATCCAGCTGCGGGAGGAAGTTACCGAGCGCTTCTCATCCCAGCGGAGAGTTTCGACAGGGTGCCCTGATTGATTGCCGGCGTTGAACGCTAAAAGGCAGGAAAGCGCCTGGGACTTGGCATCCCCTGGCTAAGAGTTTCCAGGCTGGGGGAGAAGGCAGGGAACATCACGTTCTCCTCCCCCATGTGGCAGCCACGTCCCCCCCCCAACTATGCTTATGCCCATTGCGACATCAGCAGCTCCCCTGCATCCCACCCCGAGGTTTTTTTGGCAAATCCAACGGATAGGTCATATTTTGGATGGCACCACTGTGCTCTACACGTGTTGTCTCTTCCCCTGTCCTTTTCTCCAAGCCGTGGCTGAAGAAATTTCACCCATTCATTTAGTCTCAAAATAAAAGGGTTTTGGTTTGGTATCATTTTCTTTAGGGTTTGTGCTAAGGGAGCAAGGCATGTGAATCAGAGGGTGGTTTGAGAGGGCGTACGTTAGGCTTTGAGCTACCATTTACCACAGTTTGGGATTTAAACCAACTCCCAAATACAGGAAATCCAAACCCAAACCTGGCTCTGAACTGTTCAAATGCCCTTCTATTTATAATGGGCTAAATTAATGTTCTGGTCTTAAATTGGAGAGTGTTTGATGTCTAGATCCAGGACACATTTTTGCCAGGAACCTTCTAGTAATGCATTACACCATGATGTGAACCTAGAGAACTGGGTAAAGAGAATTGGAGAGCAACGGATGTGATAACGAAGAAGTAATTACTGGAACAGCTGTCTGAGGGAAAGGTTAAACTCATCATCACTAGACTTCTTTCAAGGAATCTTGAATATCTTTCTAAGTCACATATTCCAGTTCGGCCTCAAGCTCCTGGACTCAAGAGACTTATTAATGGGTAAAGAAGAAATTCCTGGTCCCCAAGACAAACATCCCAGTAAAAATACACCCTGCCCTGAATCGTGAAAGGGTTCTCGGAGGTGGACAAGGCACAAACGGTCCCCGGGAGCTCGTCCTGCTCTTACCTTGCCCAAGTCTGGCGCCTGTTATGGCCTCCTTGGCGCTACCGAAGCCCAGCTCTCGGCACACCACGCTGGCTGACACCAGGTTCCAGTTGTCGTCGCACACCGTTCCCCACTCCCCGTTTTTCAGCACTTCAACCCGTCCTTCGCCAGTGTTGGCTCCCCCTTTCAGCCTCACCAGTGGTTGCTGGAAGACAGAGACAGAAGCGGTTGCTATCGCTGCCCGGGAAGGAAGCATTCCTTTTCTTTACAGCTCTTATTTAAGGCACGTGACTGGCAGGCAAGTTGTGGCCCAAAAAGTACTACCCTGAGGCACCTTAAGGTGCCCGGCACACAATAAAAAAAGGCTAAAAGTGCTGGATGAAAGGAAATCTTTGTCTGCTTAACGCTGATGATACGCACAGACACGCGTTTCTCACGTCCCTACACGCGGACAGGGAAGGAAAAGAGATCCCCCACAGTTCTCTGCAGGTTTAGTGCTTGGATTTAGGAGCCTTTTTTCACCCCAGCAGTTGTGCAGCAGAGAAGTGCTGCTGCTCATGGAACTGGCTGGACTTTCCTTTTTTTTATGCCCCACCACATCTCTCGGGAGCCTTGCGGGAGGCTTCGTAGTCGGCTCTCATCTTCTTGCTGCCTGTGGTTCAGCCACCATAGGGACCTCTAGAGAGGGGTCCTGGGTTAACCCAGGAGAGCAAGGTGGAACAGAAACCACGTAAAAACCCTCTGTCTGCTGCAGTTACGACTAGTGGAGCACAGTGATTGGGCAGAAATACACAGCTGAGTGGCAGGTCCAGTTCTATTAATTTCTATTCTTGTATTTCTATCGCTCACAGACTACACATCGCTTCCAGCTTTCCCTGGTACCAGGCAGAAACCCACCAGCTGCTGCACTGATGCCTTGGCACGGTGGGAACCAAATGGTGGGTACAGGAACATTGTGTGATCTGTGCTGAGTCTGAGCACAAAAAAAAAAACCAACCCCAAAAACCTCAAACCCTTAACTTTTAAAAACTGGAAGCATATACAGTTCTCCAGGCTGGGGTCACATGAAGGACATCCAAAGCCTGCACAAAAGCTTAAGGAATTATTTGGCAACGTGCACAGCTCAGAACATTAATGATTTACAAGAACTTTCACCTCCCAGGCCTAGATAGAATCGGAGAAGGGTTTTTGTTGGAAGGGGCCTCAAAGATCATCTAGTTCCAAAAAAGCACCTGGTACTCAGGAGAGCAAACCACGCACAGGACTGCTCTATTCCCACTGCAGCAGCATCTGAGGTGGTGTCTGGGGGCTTCTCAGGTTTCAGGAGAAACCCCACACCTAAATTCATCAGCTTGGGGAGCACAGGCTACAGCCAAGGGCTATGGGCAAGATCTAGAGTACCTATCACACCGTGCAAAAAAAACCCCCTCTAACCAGCATTAAGGGCTGAGACCACCCTCGTATCCTGAGGCTGCACGTGCCTTACAGCTGGAAAATGTCCCTTAGCATCAACCTAAACCATGTTTCCTGCAAGTTAAGCTGTTCTTTCATACCCCACTGACACTGAGGACAACTGACTCAGGGTTGTTTTAGAACAGCCTTTTGCATAGCTTAGAATTTTTACGCTACACTCTGCCCCTCTCCTTGCTAGACTAAATAAACACAGCTTTTTTCAACCTTTCCTCTAGGCCATGTTTTCCACGTCTCTCAGGGCATTTCTTTGTAGAAGATACAGAGGCAGAGGAAATGCCAGCTTATTTCCCGTGTACCTCTTACAGGAGAAACAACCCCACAGTATTTAAGTGACTGTGAAACAGCAAAGCCCAGCAGCAACCGGGCACGTATTCAATTGGCTGGAACAGAACAGCTCAAATAGAAACATGATAAATGTTGGTTGGTTTTCGGTGGTTTTTTTTTTGTCACTACTTGCTCCAGGAAGCTCCAGCTCCAGTGGGGAGAGCCAGCCTCCCACCCTTCCCAGCCTGGAGACGGAGAGAAGGTACCACGCTCTTGAGAGGACAGAAATTCAGCTGGGCTTGTGGTCAGAAAGGAATACAAAGAAGGAAAGATACGATCTTTAAGGTCCCTTCCAACCCAAACCGTTCCATAATTCTATGAAAATTTGTACAAAGGGTTGGGGTTTGTCGCTACAGATACACGTGTTCAGGCCCTACAGCTGATGAGGGTGAAAGACAATGGAGCTGGTGAGGGGTCTGAAGCACAAGTCTTGTGAGGAGTGGCTGAGGGAGCTGAGGGTGTTCATCCTGGAGAAAAGGAGGCTGAGGGGAGACCTTCTCGCTCTCTCCAACTCCCTGAAAGGAGGGTGTAGCCGGGGGGGGGTCAGTCTCTTCTCCCAAGTCACAGGCCATGGGACAAGAGGAAACAGCCTCAAGTTGCCCCAGGGGAGGTTCAGGTTGGAGATTGGGGAAAATTTTTCCACTGACAGGGCTATGAAACCTTGGAAGAGGCTGCCCAGGGCAGTGGTGGAGTCACCATCCCTGGAGGGATTTAAAAGCCAGGCAGACATGGTGCTGAGGGACATGGGTCAGTGGTGGGTTGGGCCGTGCTGGGTTGATGGTTGGACTCCATGATCTGAAATGTCCCTTCCAACCTGGAAAATTCTACGATTCTAAGAGTTCCACCCCGAGGCTTTTCTGTGTTTTCTCCCCGCTCACCTCCTGCCTGAAGGCTTTTCGGAAGCCACTGTGGCTGCTCGGGGCAAAGGCACGTCCGGGGACACAGCTGACCACTGCTGGCATCCCGTTCTCACACGTCGTGTTCTTCTCTGCGTCCACGTTGAGGTGATTGCCCAGTTTGCAGCTGGAGATATGAGCTTCATTCCCACTGCAGTCCATCGAGTAAGGCCAGTAATGCTGCTTCCTTCTGCTGGCAAACATCCTTCAAGAAATAAAAGGGAATAGGAAAATAAAAGTTAGGAATCTGTAAAAAAAAAAAACTTCACCGATGTGGCTCCGATTTGGGAGGAAAGAAGCGCCTGGAAATAAAACGAGGATTGAACAGCATTATTTGAAGGCTGACCCGTTCACACACACGAGGAAGCTCTGTTAAGGTGTCACCTGGGAGCAAACAGGTCACCTCCTTAAGGTAAGGATCGGAGCGTGAATCAACAGCGCTGGAAGGAGCTACACAACAGCGGTCCCCACATCATGCAGGGGTCGGAGAGGAGTTAATTCCAAAGGCAGTGGGGACAAATAGGGACCGGAGAGGCCCCCAGAAACCCACTCCCTTAAAAGAACTGTTCTCTTTGCTGGCCATCACCCATCAGCTGTGAGAAGAGTGGGGGGGAAAAGAAAAGATTGGGAGAAAGCCAACGGCTCTCCAGCTTCTCCCAAAGCTGCAGCGTTAACAACCGTGAGCCTGAAAGCAATTTCCGAGAGCGAGAGCAATTCCCCTGCTGACACGTTCGCAGCGGAGGAGATTGGCAGCGGTTCCTGCTTCTTGCTCCCAAACTGGAGCTGCTCCAGGGACTCCCCCCCTAAAGGGGGAAGGGGCACGTGTGTGATAAACCAGGAAAGAAAATAATCTGGCTCCATCCCCACCGCGCTGCGAGGCTGTCGGACAACTGCAGCGGAGCTAAAGTAGGCGAGGAAAGAAAAAAATATAGGTCAGGTCATTATCAAAAGAGAAATGTGAGAAGTGAAGTGAGAAGAAAGGAGTCAACGCCCTATGCTGGGATCTCGACGTGGCTTTGGGAGATCCCAGTGCTGCTCCGTATTCCAGGAATAGCTGCCATCCAGCCCCGGCGATCCAAGGCTGTGATAAATGGCATAGGAAGGAGGGAGGAACTGATTCCGATTAACTCCAGCACGTCCCTGCGGGACAGAGAGTCTGATGAGGAGCAGGTAAAGGCACAAAGAGCCTTTCGTAGGTTGTTGGTTTGAAACTCAACTGGGCAGGTCACGCTTTCCCCAGCTGAGCCCCCTTTGGTGGTCCCACGGGGGCCAATTTGGGCCACCACAGATGCTCGAGGGGGGACTATCATCTCCTCTTTCGCTGGCCAAGCTTTGCTGACAGGCTCAGCCTCAAGCCATCCAGGCTCATAATGGCTCGAGGCCACTGCCTAATTCTTTCTGGGACCACATTTCTCTGGGTTGAGGTGAGGGTCAAAGGGAGCCGGGCTGGCGAGGGAGATGAGATTGCAACACGTGCCGGGGAAAAAACCTGCAGTGCTGGGGAGGAGAGAGGATGGAGCAGGGCTGGGATCCACCCCAGTGCAACCTGTGGGTAAAGCACTGGCTGTCAAACTCCAAACCGGGCAAAGCAGAGCTTCCAGGGACCCTGAATCAAAAGAAAATGGATGGGAAATAGAAAGGGGGAATTTAAGAAAAGTAAAAACGGGGCAGATGGAGGCAGAAAGAAACCGCCGGCCACTTCTCAGCTAGAACATCTGCTTCGATGTGACCCAAACGTTGAAGGTTTTTCTTCCTTTTGATTAAACTACCCAAAAAGCTGTGAAAGCCCCTGCCCTTGGGCTGCTGGAGCTCAGCACCGTAGTCCCCCTCGAACAGTAACTGCTCTCTCAGGGCAGATTCAGGCATACATTACATGCTGGAAAGCACCCAGAGGTGCCTGCCTTTGGTGACACCGCTCCATCCCTCTCCTCCAGCCCTGTCCCACCACCTTGTCACTCCCAGTCCTGGGCATGGATGTGAGAACTCCAAGGAGTATTCTCACCGAGCACCCCTCCGCAGAGGTGAGCGGAGAGGTCGGTGAACTCCAAAGCAGGCAAGAACCACGGCCTGTCTTCAGGAAGTAATTATGGGGATACCTTAAAATAGCAAACAATGAGCTCAGCCTGGAAATTTCACGAGACATTAACATCTGGTTGGTATTAGCAGCCTTTGGTAGGCTGGGGGGAAATAGCCAGAGAAACCCCCACCTCATTTCCCCAGACTGTGTACATATATATATATATTTGTATATAAAGAAGTAGAATACAGATGATGTTTTCAGATAGAAACTCGGGGCGATCTTGTTACTTACTTTTTAACCCAGAAAGGGTGCAACCCACCTCTCACTGACCTTGGTGTAAGCCAGGAGCAACGCTGCTGAGATCAGAGGTGTGAGAGAACGGCCACGCTGTGTGAGTTCAGCCAATTTTAGGTCAAGTTGGAGTCTCAACCCACTCTACTGGTGAGGAGAGACGGACCTTCATCCCATAAACTTAAACCCTGGGGGGCTGTGGGAAGCAGCTGAGGGTTTAGCTAAAGGAATGCTGGTATGTATGAATGCATCTGAGAGGACTCAGGGAGCAGAAAACAAATGATTGAACAGATACAAGAATGGGAAAATTCACCCATAACACACTGAACAGAAGCTGGTGAACTCCCTTTCTGGGGTGTTTCTTGCTGAATTGTTCAAGCTTCGACTGAAGTTAACAACTGCAGCCTGAGGGAGGAAGAAGAGAAGCCAGACCTGCCACCTTCTGCCAAAGCCCTTGAGACCCTGGGCTTTGCCAAGGAGAACCCACACCGTGAGGATTTCCATCTCGAGTACACCAGCGATTACACACACCGCCCTACGCACCAGACCAGCCAATGCTATGATCAGACTGGTTCAACTGGGAGATACTGTTGGGACTGACATTGAATGAAGTACCCTGGAGCCGCTGAGCTTCTCCATCCAATTCTTTGACAAACCCCAAAGCCCTGTGACCTCAAGAAGGCATCAGGTCCATCTCCTTCCCTCAGGCATCCTAGGCCACAAGCTTCTACTCTCCCCACCAGCAAAATGTATTTAATTCTACTCTGCTTTCCCAACCCGAGCAGGAATGGGGAGGAGGAGTTAATAAGCAGCGCCTTATATAAAAATCACTTTGAAGAATGAACAAGAACATGGAAACAACACTGAGATTTGTTTCGTTTCCTAACATAAATCGCGCTGTCAACTGCAGAGCCCGAGCTACATTCAGGAATAAAACCCTGGCACCGGGACAACAATGAACTAACTTGTTTTCTTTCAAGCAAGATCCCATCTGCAAATCATTTCACCTCCCACCGCTGTGCAGCGGCGGCGCAGAGCCCCAGCTCAGCCAGCAAAGCCAGACTTTGCAGGCAGAGGGACTGGTGGGATGTGGGAAGGGGACACTCGTAGCCCTGGCCACCAGAAAGCCAATCCCAGTTGCGGGGCGGGAAAGGATCCGCTCTTGGGAGAATGGTATTTAAAAATCAGGGAGACCAAAGCCCGAAAAATGAGAAGAATGGTTCTGAGGCTTCACAGGAAGAAAAGGGCCTGGTTCAGGTGACCCACCAGAGATGAAACTCTTCCCTCCTCAGGAGGGGACGCGATGGGAAAGCATGAGGAACAAGCAGAGAGCAGTTCTCTCATGGTCCAGGTGAGCAGATGGCAGGGGTTGTCATTCCAGTACCTCGATCGTGAAGCAAAGATCACTTGTGAAGTTCCCAGCTCAGAACTGGGAGGTTTCCCTCACCAGCCACACCAGTTTTATGTGATGCATCTGCCCCATTAGCCCAAAGCACAAAGGCAAAAGTCCCCCAAAAGAATGCAGCTTTTTAAACTATGCTTTTTCCAGCTGACAACGTTTTACAAGTCTCTTCCCTCCAATAAAATGACAACCCTGTCCTCTTCTGACCTCAGATAATATTCAGCACGTTTGCCAAATATATCTTTCTGGGGTGCAGGAGCCCAACAAGCTGAGGTCTTCAGGCACTGTGGCTACTTGAGCAACGTGTCTGGCTCGGTAGCCAAGATCTCCAAGCCTGGTATTCGTAAGCACTGCATATTCATAACTCCAGCTCCGGTGAATGGGATTTTCAACATTGCTGAATATTTTGCTGACCAACTGTGCCTCAGTTTTTCCATCCCTACGTGCACTATGGCAAGAGACAGGCCAATTACCCGGCACCCTTTTATTTAAGGCAGATGGCTCCAGCTGCTGAAGTTAATGCTTTTCTTGGAAACCCAGCTGCGAAGCAGGAAAAAAAAAATAATAATCTACTTTGTCTTACTCGAGGTAATTTATTCTGCCCTCCTGCTCGGATGCTGGGATGGGAATCTCAGAGCCCAGTTAGAGGGAGAAAAGCTGCATGGATGGGAGCAAACATTCCTCTAACTGGTGTCCAGGGCAAAACATGAGATTATTAGCGATTATTAATTCATCGCTCCTCTCCTTGGGAAGCCCAAAACCCAGGATTCCACTCGGATGATTCTTTGTGCCACGATGCGGCTTTTACGCTATTCTGACCCAAGGACCTCTTCAACTGATCACCTTCTTGCTAATGAAAGAAATGAAACGGGGCCAGCCCCTTCCGGAGGGAGCTCTGAGAAACAGCAGTTGCACCGGCCAAAAGGAGCCGGCAGGAAAACCACAAGCCCTGCCTGGAGAATTCGGTTCTCCTCCTCACCAGTTGACACTTCCCCAACTCCCTAGGGTCACGGCGTAGGAAAGGAACAAGACAGAATTTCACACAAACAGTTTTGCATCTGTTTTAGGGTGTTATTTCTAGGGAACAGCGTAGGAAGAACCCCATCTGTGATGAAGGCTGGGGACGAAACTCGAGCTGAAGAAACGACAACAGAAAAAAAAAACAGAGCTCCTGGCTTTTGAGAAACTCTGAAAGGCAGAAACTCAGACACAACCTTCTCCCTATGGATCACTATTTTTCTTCCCTTGTTTTAAAGAGATCTATAATTTTAGGAAGAAAAAGCAGGACTGAAATCACAACTGCCCCAAACCACATCCTTCTACAAGGATGAGCAGGCAGAAGCAATGCTGGGAGGAGCAGGACTGATGCTCTACTGGCATTTTTAGCTCAGAGCAGGCTTTGATGGACAGTTGGAGATGGTTGGCAGGACCCTAAGGAATTACCAGTGCTAAAAAAGCCGAACTGGGGTTACCAACTGTGGGAGATTTACTGGGAAATATTTCCCCCCTGGGCAGAGGGCTCCTTTGTGGGTGATTTGGCAGCACCCACGGATCTTTGTGAGAGCCAGAGCAGTTGGTAAACGCGGGTGAACGTGTCAGGAGAGGTGTGAGACCAGGAATTGCCATCAGCAGCAGGAAGCAGGAACCTGGGCACCAAAGCACAACAAAAGCCTGTTTTATTCCAAGGTGACTCGGCTGAAGCTTTCAGCACATACTGGATCTGATCCCGCAGCTGCTTTTCTATGGAGGGATGGGGGAAGCGGTTAGATTTGCCCACAGCTGGTAGGTTTAACTGGGAAAAGACGACCAGTTTGCTCTCATCCATCCCCTGCACACAACACAGAACCCACACCTATCACCGGGGAAGGAAATGACTGTGCTACAGCTGGAAATAAAACAGATTTCCTGGGCTAATTGGCCACACTCCTCTTCTACAGAACCCAGGAAATGCTACAATTGATACCACAACCAGGTCTTCAGCCGGAACGGCGAGGATCAAACAACTCCCCCCGTCCACACAAGGAAATTCTTGACATTTCAAATATTTACACAGAAGGAAAATCTGATCTGAAGGAATGAAGCAGTTGGAGGGGGTTTTTTTCTACCTCAAGGTCTCCAGTGTCATTTGAGAATTTGCATTTTTGAACAAGGCCCCAAGTGTTCAAAGCAACACGCCGGTGTCTCCTACAAAGCTCTGCTCTTACTTGTAGACGTTGGTGTTGTATTTCCTCTCGCTCGGAAATCCAAACATGCCACAGACGACTCGGGAATTTTTCATGGTCCAGTGCTTGTCACAGAGCTGCTTCCACGTCCCTTGGTCTTTCACCTCCACGTAACCCTCGGTGACAGGCACCCGCTTGCGGTAGGTGGCGAGGATGGCGCGGATCCTTATGTCCTCCACCTGGATGTTCATGTTCTAGAAACGTAAAAGAAACATAAATGAGGTCAGCTTGGGAGGAAAGTGGTTGTGGTGGCTTCGGGGTGGGGAATAAAACCCAGTTCTGCTCAGGGTTATGGCTGAACAGACGGAAGCAGAAAGGAAGAGCTGTTTAGGAAGAGACACAACAGGGAAGCAAACAAACCTTTCCACCTCGTGCAAATCCATCCTGTGAAAGAGGATGCTTTTTCTCATTTAAAAAAAAAATAAATAAAAGAGCATTATTCTGCAAATACAATAAATCACCTTTCTTACTTAAATTCATTGAAGTGTGTGTTTCAGAAGCACAGAGACCTTAATTTGGCCTCAGCTACTATGGAAGTGAACGGAGCTCAGCTTTAATTAGGCCACCTTAGAACTTTAGAATACTTTGGGTTGGAAGGCACCTTGAAGAACACCCAGTACCACCCCCTGCCCTGGGCAGGGACACCTCCCACCACACCAAGTCCCTCCAAGCCCCCTCCAACCTGCCCTTGAACCCCTCCAGGGATGGGGCAGCCACAGCTTCTCTGGGCAACCTGGACCAGGCTCTCACCATCCTCATACACAACAAGTTCTTCCCCACATCTCAGCTCCATCTCCCCTCTTTCAGGGTCAAACCCTACCCCCTCCTCCTAGGGCTCCCCCCTCCCTCACCAAGAGGCAGCACTGGGGGAGAAGTTTCCCCAGCATGGAGCAGAGGAGCAGAATCTGCCTCCCTCACCCTGCTGGGGATGCAGCCCAGGGTTGGGGGACCAGAGGGGAGGGCTTTCTGGCCTCCAGCGCACATTGCTGAGGCGTGTGGAGCTTCTTGTCCACCGACATCCCCAAGTCCTTCTCCTCAGGGCTGCTCTCCAGCCCTTCTCCACCCAACCTCAATGCTGGCAGGGCACAGGGGAGTGGGAGCAGGCAGGGAAGGATGCTGGGGCTCTCACCCACCCACGGGGCAGGGAAAGCTGGGATCCTGATGTGCTGACACCAGCATTTCCCTGCTTCCCCAAGCTGGGTTCCTCCTCCAGCAGAAGCATTACTTGGGACAGCAAATGAGTCATGAAGGTGGAATGGATTTCACATTTGGAGCCTACGTGAGGACGCTGCACAAACAAACCTCGCAGGGACCCAAGCCCAAAAGCAAAGCCGGACTGGAAAATATCCGCTGTGGCAAGCACTTACAAAAGAGCTACTGAAAATTTTATAACTTGCTTCCAAGGAGACCTTTTCCTTGTCAAAAATGTAGCAAACCACGTGGTTCTGCTAACAGTTACATCAGAACTGAGGAATCCTCCCCTCCCCTCAAATTCAATCACTCAGAAAAGAAAAATGCCCTGAGCTTTAGAGAGACACGGGCTCTGGTTACCCATCAGCTGGTTACCCACCCATCTGGTTACCACTGAAGTCAGGGAGATCACGGCAGGACATGCTGAGTCCTGCAAATTCCACGTGGTGCATCCATTCTCCAGCTGCCTCACTGACACTGATGCCACGAACAGACCCAGAGGGAGATGGAAACCAATGGCAGAGACCAACCCTGCTGGGCAGGGAAAAAGCTGCATCTCCATCCTCCTCATCCTCACCTCTGCCCACACTGCCTTGGGCGAGTCACTTAGAATCATAGAATGGTTAGAATTGGAAGGGACCTTGAAGATCATCAAGTTCCCACCCCCCTGCTCTGGGCAGGGACACCTCCCACCACATCAGGATGCTCCAAGCCCCCTCCAACCTGGCCTTGAACCCCTCCAGGGATGGGGCAGCCACAGCTTCTCGGGGCAACCTGGGCCAGGCTCTTACCACCTTCACACCCAAGAATTTCTTTCTGGTATCTAATCTAAATCTCCCCTCTTCCAATTTAAAACCATTACTTAAGACTTCTTTTTTTCCTCCCTCCCTCCTCCTCTTTTTTATTTCTCCCTCACACCTTACTTTTTTTGTTGTCTATGCTTTCTGCCCAGTTTTACAGCCAACTGGGATCCCTCGTTCCTCCTTTCACCCGCAGTCCTCCAGCGACTCGGCTGCAGCATCCCTGAGACATCCCCCCTGGGAAACAGGGCGTCAGGATTTACCCAGCAGGACGGCGCTACTCGCATAAAGCTCCCAGTTTGGGCTCAAGGTTTAGAAAGCTCTTGGAGCCTCAAGGAGAAATGAAAATAAGCACAACAATACCCACGTGTGTTAGGTCTGAGACAGTTTCAGGTGCTCAGACAGACGGTCTGACGCAAGAGCAAAGTCAAGCATCTCCTGCAGGGTCTGGGAAGTCCATCTGCAACACAAAGAGCTTCTCCTGCGTTTGGCAGGTTGGCTTGAAATATCTCACAGCTTTTGACTGCGTGCTGTCAGGAACACACCAGAGCCTCCGTGCACTGAAAACCTCCCCAGGCTGGTTTCCAGAGACCGAAACTCCCTTCCACCCCCACCGCCTGTGAAATATTTCCAGCTCTTTGTTTGATGGAGAAAGCGCGTTTACCCAGAGCTACAGGCCAGCAGTGCCTCAGAGAACACCTTCCTTCTCTGCTCTTTCTACCTTCCCTTAGTTTCTTTCACCAGGAAACGAGAGGTAATCAAAGCCTTGAATCCATTTGGGGAATAGCTTTGACTGCTGAAGATGTAAAAGCTTTTTTAAATAAAAGCCTATTAAAAGGATTAACCCAGAGAGTCAGAGTTTAAAATTCTCCTGTAAAAAGCACACGGAAAGGTAGTAGCTGAGGAGGAAAATTTGCACTGAGAGCGTGAGTGAGACACCCCAAGGGAGTTTCTCTGACTGTTTCTGCAGGAGAGGGGAGAGGTCCACCCCACAGAAAGCCCTACGTACATTTGCTGCTGCACAACAGCGGCTGAAAGCCCCATTTGGATGATGCAAAGTGCTGTTCCAGATGTTAAAACATCTGCCTGAAGCCTTCACCACAGAGCAGCAGCATTATTCCCACACTGCACCTCTTCATCTTCATGAACACATCGCTGTTCCCACCAGCAGAGGTCTTTGCAGAGGTGGAAGGTGGTGAGAAATCCAAATGGCCTCCAAGGTAAACACAGCACTCAAAGGATGGGAGAAAGCAGTGATTTTTAGCCCCCTTTTGCAGACAGAGAAATAAGGAGAACATATCTATAAATATCTCCAATATATATTTGGAGAATAAGTCTTGTAAGGAGAGGCTGA
>VXBJ01005866.1:258404-288104 GCA_013400055.1 Nycticryphes semicollaris | reverse complement strand
CCCCCGGAACAGATTCACCATATGGTCTTTTTATAAATATTTCGGAAGTAAAATGACTTCTGGAAGGGATTGGAGTCTGAGATATGCACAGTTATCAGCATTTTAGAAGATCCAATTTGAAACATCTGCTAACTCTTGAAAGAGTTATGTTGAAACAAAACCCAGTCCTTATTTAGGAGGGTTATATGCTCAGAGTTTTGTATCCTCCCTTCTTTTCTGAAAGGATAGTGGGACAAAGAGAGAGCTGTGCAAACATTTTGCTTCCACCTTTTCCAGGTCGTAGATTTAAAGCTTTATGGTGAGGAAAATCAAGATGACAGATGCAAAGAGACAGTAAATTACTGACACACTCCTCTTCAATCATGCTTTGAAGTGCTAAAGAATTCAGACCAATTCTCAACCATGAAAGCTTTGTAAGAGGCAAGCTGCAATTTACTAGGCCAGTGGAATGTAAGAGATATATTTTAAAGAATGTATTTTTTCAAATCTTGAGATTTGGGACAAGGCAAAAAATTTTGAAAACAGTGAATGTTTTTGACCTCTAAAATGTTTATGTTTTTGCTTATACTGTTGTTATCAGTATGCAGTTACAATCCCTACAACTCGCACTTCTTCTAACCTTCCCGACAGACTATAAATATTTAACAGTTCTTGCAAGTTGATTTACATAGTACTTACTGGGTAAATAATACCTCACTTCTGAAAAATGTATGCACATACATAGTGCAGTGTAAATAATTAATCAAATATAATAACAGCAAAATAATAACAGAGAAAATACCATTTTTCAGAAGACATACAGTCATCTTTTTACAGATTTTTTGAAACACTTGTCTTTTCCTTTCTATCATTATTGCTTTGTCTCTTCCTTCCTTTATCCTTCCTCTGAGTTTATTATTGTTATCATCATAACATAAATTTCAATCAGAATATTTTTTCTCAAATGTTTTCTATAGGTAGAAAGCAGAGCCAATCAACATATTTGCTGAAGTTTCCTGTATCATTCTGAATATTTAATTTTAATATGGATGCAGGACTCAAAATAGGATCACAAATGGAAGGAATTTTGATCCTTTTTGGAGTGGCATTGAAGTCAGCATAGATCTTCACCAGTTCATGGATCTGTACAATTTGATTCAATTAGTGAAGCCACCAGCACATTCTCTAGCAGAATGGTCTAGCTTTAAATCAAGCATAAAAATACAAAATTTATTCTTTACTTTGCCACACACTATGAGCACATAAACAGATCTTTGGAAATGTCTGGAGCACTTCGCTGTCTCAAGAGCTGTCACGTCCCTGTCTCTCTCAATGTAGGCAGCATCATAGAAATGTCCATCTTTGAGTGCAATGCTTGCAAAGTTCTTGTTGAAAGTCTGGCAAGTGGTGATTAAGATAGTCATCTGATCTGAAGAATAATCACACACATTTTGATAGATAAGAGGCAAATAAGGTAGCCATGGAAGGAAAATAGCCAACAGAAAAGAGAGAGTAACTAGAGGTCTAATATGGGCAAGGCAATAGTCTGCATAAAATATTTTCTAACCACCTTCTAAAAGAATAGATGAGAGGGACAACTGTGTTGGTCAAATACAAAGAAAGGACATAGTAACAATCAAGACGGTAAAAATGGAGTCCAGAAATAACTTTAGCTTTGTTGCTGGATAAGAGAGAACACAAAGATGTTATACAGCTGCTGCTGGAGAAGAAGACACAGAAGTTTGAGTCAACTTAAATATGAATTTAAAGGAAATGGCACATGGCTCTACCTTTGAACATGGCTTTCTCCATATTTCAGTTCATAGCTTTTATGCTCATTAGTAATTTCTGTACAGTTAGTTAATTCTTTTATTTTGCTCTTAGAAACTCATTTAGTCTCCTTCCTATGAAACTTGCTGATAACATGAATGAAGAAAAATATTTCAAAAATAGGACATAACCTGCACAACTTATTAGAAGCTACTAAAGAGCTGATAGTAAGTTTTCCAAAGAAAATTTCCAGAAATGTGTAAAATTCAAGGGTAGTTTCCTCCTTATTCTGGTTCACCTCAGCGAATTAACCCTCATATAGGTCAAGTGCTCATTGCCTGGATGGGCATACTCTTTGCTGGGTGAAAAACTGGCTGAAAAATTGGCTGAATGGCCAGGCTCAAAGAGTTCTGGTGGATGTATTTAAAGCCAGTTGGCACCACACAAGTAGTGTTCCCCAGTGCTTGGTATTGGAGCCAGTTCTATTTAATATCTTCATCAATGACCTAGACAGGCGGATCAAGTACACCCTCTGTAAGTTTCCAGATGACACCAAGTTAGGTGGGAGTGTTGATTTGCTTGAGGGCAGAAAGATTCAACACAAGGGTCTGGATAGGCTGGATCAACAGGGCGAGACCAATGGCATGAAATTCAACAAGGCCAAGTGCTGGGTCCTGCACTTGGACAACAACAACTCCTTGCAGGACTACAGGCTTGAGAAAATGCAGCTATAAAGCTGCCCGGCTGAAAAGGTCCTGGGAGCATTGGTTGACAGCTGGATTAACATGAGCTTGCAGTGTGCCCAGGTGGCCAAGAAGACCAACAGCATCCTGGCTTGTATCAGAAATATAATGTGGCCAGCAAGAACAGAGAAGTGATTGGACCCCTGTATTGGGCTCTAGTGAGGCTGCACTGCAAATACTGTGTCCAGTTTTGGGCCCCTCATTACAAGAAAGACATTGAGGTTCTGGAGCATGTCCAGAGAAGGGAAATGAAGTTGGTGAGGGGTCTGGAGAACAAGTCTTATGAGGAGCGGCTGAGGGAGCTGAGATTGTTTAACCTGGAGAAAAGGAGGCTGAGGGCAGACCTTATCACTGTCCACAACTACCTGAAAGGAGGTTGTTAACAAGGTGGGAGTCAGCCTCTTCTCACAAATAACAAGCGACAGTACAAGAAGAAATGGCCTCAAGTTGGACCAGGGGAGGTCTAGATGGGATATTAGGAAAAATTTCTTCAATTAAAGATTTATTAAGAATTGGAACAGGCTGCCGCAGGGAAGTGGTTGAATCCCCATTCCTGGAGGTACATACACAATGTGTAGATGTAGTGCTGAGGGACATGCTTTAGTGGTAACTTGGTTGTGCTAGGTTAATGGTTGGACTTGATGATCTTAAAGAACTCTTCCAACCAAAGCGATTCTACAATTCTAAGTTTTACAGCATTGTCCTGAAGAGGTGTTTAAATACTGTGTTATTCTTGGTCAGTTCTGTCACTGGGTTATTTTACTTTTTCATGAAAAATAATCAAAATTAATTTTCCTTCTTTTTTTCCTTTTCCTTTTTTTTTTTTCCTTCTGTTTTTCTTCTGGTGCAAAACAGAAGTAATAAGAGAGGTCACATAAGATTTCCTTTGTGAACCTGGTATCTTCTTTTCATTATTCCTAATAATGACCATGAGAAAGTCAAAACCTCACAGGTTGACATCTTCAAGGCAAGAGAGTGATTGTATAATGATTCACAGCTGCCCTACTATCTCAGTTCATGTCCCTGCATAATTCTTGGGTATAGTGCATCTATTCTTTAAAGAATATCCTCTAACATTTGATGAAATCTTGCATTTTTTTGTATTGTAACAGAGGGGAGGAAACAGTGCTAGAACAACACTCAGAAGATAGGTGATTTGAATCCATGGTTTGCTGTCAGAGTTAAAACTTTCCTTCCTTCCTTCGGGAGATACTATGGCCATGAGTGAGCTTTCTACCACTTTCCTAGAAAAAGATATTCAATAATTCAGCAATGTGCTGAGTCTGCTATAGACCAGAACATTTCTAGTCACAGAAAATTTTCAGTGGTATCAGGCAGTAGAGATTTTAGACACTAGTGCTCTGCTAGTAAATTAAATCATGGCAGGTAACATTCCCAGACACTAATATTCAATAATCCAAACTACTAAATTGTTTGGACAATCACTGTTTTGATTCAGGTCAATTAGAACTCTCTCCTAAAATTCCTGGCCATGGTTAAGGACTGAGGACATTTTCAGGAGATGGTAATGGTATAGATGAGTACAATTCTTTGACAGCTGGATTCAGGGCCAAAGGATAAATCCATCTGCCCTTAATTTACATACTGATGCAATCAGTAAGCACATCCCAGAAATGCATGCAGTTTTTTCCAGGATTTCCTCGGCAGCACAGAAATGTCTGTATCTTACTTGCAAGCCTAATCAAAAATCTTAAAAACTTTGTTTGCTGTTTTGTTCGCTTATTTTTAGAGAAAGAATAATTGGTGTGATCATATGCCTTCTGGAGCTGATGGCATAGGTTTATAAATTCTATAGGCTCACCTTCTTGAGTGTTCAGTCTCAAAAAACCCCGGAGACAACTAAGCCCCAGTTTTCTATTTACAATTACTCTCCATGATACGTGATATTCCTCTCTTTGGGTTTGAACTAACTAAAAAGACAATGCTCAATACCTGTAATATCAGCAAAAGGGAAGAAGAAAATATGTTTACGGTTAAAAATTAAAAGGAAATGTATGAAATGTCATTGCATTATGATCTCTTAGAACAATACCTGTATTCCACAAGAAAGTGGTAAAGGCCAAGTCTAAATAATTTCATTATATGTATAGTGAATTTGAATATTTCTGATTTGAAGAAGAAAATCATACAGTCATAACCTAAAGTCACCCTGTTGGTGTCTGTATTTGTATCAACCCCCTTTTCCTTATTTTTCATAATGTTTTTCTCTACATTGTTGCTATAAGAAAGATCTAAACAAACAATAAGGCAACTAAGCAATAGTTGTAACTATCTATGTACATAGAACTGTAATATGAACAAAGTGATGACAGCTGGAAAAAGGCTTTCCCATTGTTTTGTTTTTCATTTCTAGTAACATGGGACTTCTGTTCTTTAAAAAGAAGCACAGAAATCTGGCACAGACAGCTATTGTGATGGATGCCTCCTTCTAATCAATCATTTAAGTATACGTATAGGTTTTTTTCTGTTTTAATTAATGGTTTTCCCAAACACTACATAATATGTTGTGCTTCAGTTACATTTCTGTAAAACTGCAAATGGTATGGAGATAGTGAAGCATTCCCTCAGTGTTAAAAGCTTCACTGTAGATAGATCATTTAGTCCTTGAAGACTAGAGATTTTCAAAAGGTCCCATACTGACATTTAAAACAGAAAAGCTTAAGAACTGTAGGCACTCTGACTTTGTGGTGGTTTTGTACCTGTAATGTTCTGACATCTTAGAAAGGTATTACAAAATAAAAGATGTTCAACTTGAGAATAGCCTGAATTGAGCTCTGCTGAGCAGCACAAGCGTCATCCCTTTGCTACCTGGGTGAAATCCCAGCATTTCTGAACTCAGCTTTCAGAAAAGAATTTTGTCCTTGTTTTCAACAGAGCTTGGACTTCAATCACTCATTTTTTACTCCCTGTAAAAAAAGTAAAATAATATGTTTATGAGGGAGAGAAGATTAGCTTTCTTAGCAAGGCATGAAAATTCTCTCCCTTCACAGGAGAGAGTTCTTGCAGAGTAGTGAACAAATCCAATGTGGAGGATCCCAGTGTGGTTTTGTAAGAGCTCCCCTAGGAATGGTAATGTAGCCCTGCACTGAATTTCATGATATTTCAGATGAGCTGTGGTGCAGCTCCAAATGAGAAGGACCTCAATCACAAGGTCACACTGCAAAGCTGAGCCACCAAAAATGGTGCCAAACTCCATTGCTCCCTGCCAATCTTTAGAAATCAGAAAGGAAGCAGAATTGTGCCTGATGTTCCAAAGATCATTATCTGGACCAATAGCTGAATGAATTTGTAACACATTAAAACATTCTCAGTGAGCTGCTTTAATTAAGATAGTATATTCCACTTGAGTTCCAAAATTTTAAAAAAGTAAAGACAATTTACCATCAGGAGAGAAAAACAATTCAAACAAAAAGGTGTATAAATTTATCCCTGGTAAATAAACAAATTGCTGGGCTTTCGGTCACTAATCAGTTTAACTGCACTTTTCTAATTCATTTGGCTGGATCAGCTCTGGGGAATTACCAAACAAAGACAAAGAGAGGAAAATGTTATTTCGCAGAGTGCCTTGTGATCTATCTAATAAATCCAATACTGGAGCCTCGCTGTTCACTGATGACAACAGACCATGCCTTCGATGTCATGACCCCTGGTGGGCTAAGGGGCATGACTCTCAAAGGGTTAATCTTTTCCACCTGTTGTTGACCACAGAGCAAGCTCTCCTGGCAGGTCTCCTACCAGGAGAATGTGGCCCCTGACCTTTGCAGGAGTGGGACGTGTCAGTAAAGGCACTCCCTAACAAACACTGCAATCTGGCACACTCACCCCAACTGTCTAGTGGTTGAAAACAGTAGTGAAGCAAGCTGTGAATAACCAGCAAGTCATGAATTTGAAAGGCAAGGGTAAAGATAGGGTGCAACCCCCTCAAAAATCTGTCAGCTCTCTGTGAGGATCACCATGAGCTGCATATGCTGTGTTGCTAGTTTGGGCTTTTCCTTATGGAAATATGAGAATTAGCCCAAGCTGAAATAACAGAAATAACTACTAGAAAAATCAAGAATATTGAAATTGAAATGCAATTTCAGCCAAAACCAGGTGGTTAAATGCCAAAGCCATTGCTCTCCCAATTCAATACACTTCCTCTGATCTATTAGGTACAAGCACATGTAAACAGCAAAGGCATAAGACCATTCTCACAAAGTTATATTCTATAAATATAGAGAACATTTATTTTCTGAAGATTTAAGATCTCTTAATGAAGATCAAAGTCTGTTTCTTTTTTTGTGACTGGTTTGGTATCTGGGTCACACCCACTTAGGAAGGGGGTTCCTGAGACATCAAAAATATTTTACCTATAAAGTAAGTTATGCAGGAGCATCTCTGACATCTGCCAAGTTTTTTTACTGATGCGCTGTACTGCTTTGATACCCAACTATGTTGCTTATTTGAGCTTTTCTCTACTTGTGAAGAACCTTCTGTCACAAGAAATATCAGCAGAAGAAAAATATTTCTGTAGAGGTTCTTTTACCAAACTGCCTACCTAGAGAAAGGTTGGACCAGGACTTAAGCCTAGGCACTTGCTGTGCCAAGTAGCTTGCAAGTGGCCTTGATCAACACCCTCTAACTACAGCTTTAAAAGTACTTCAGTGTTTCAGTGGCTCATCCATGCTGTCATGCGGTAGAAGTTTCAGCCCTGAGGCAGAGCAGTATATATATGAATTCTCATCCTGATATGTATGCCAAGACAGTTGGGGGATTAAGAGAGACACTCTCCTGCATTATGAAGTTGTGAAAAATAAAGGAAAAGGTGTGCATTCTGGTGGCTAAAAAACCCTCCTGCCTGATCAGATACAGGTCACTGTCTCTAAGGTGAGGTGTCCAATTCTTGGAACCTAGCCCATGAAACCGCCTTCAAAGGCAGCTGCTTGATTCCAACATGAAGAAAAGAACAGTAGCATCACAGACAAGCTGGGTCCAAGCTCACAATATTTGAAGAAGATCATGCAGTCTTAAGAAACACATATTTGAAGGTAAATGCTCTCACTACACATCCTCAAATATTTACTGTAGTAGGGGCTTGAAAGTCCATCTGTTGCTTCTCACCATACTGATCAAGCCCAGAACCTTGCTTCCTCTGAATACTAAATATAGGAAGACACTTGACTTCACTGAATTCTATAGCCCAGTCTATATTACCCTTCTGACAGAGGCAAAAAGAAGGGAGAGACAAATAAAATTCCCAACCCACACAATTGTTCATGTGCCCTGTCTTTTCCTCCCTCAGTACTTGTCTCTATGGGACAATCTAAGGGGAAATCCTCAAACTGCTATAAGAAACCCCAAGTCACCAAGGGGATTTAGAAAGGAAGATGCAGGTACAGGACAACAAACCACTGGAGTTTTCTCATTCTCTGACCACTTGTTCTCCTTATGCCGTACTCTGCTTTCTTGCATGCACAGAACTGCTTCGATACTGGCAGCTTGGCTGCTTGTGCAGGCAGCCCAGGTCTCCCTCAGTAGAGTTTTGCCAGGGAGCTTGATGAAAGAAAGATCAGAAGCAGAGATAGAAAAATATGGGCATTGGTATTCAAGTGAGGAAATTAACCGATAACATTCAATTAATATGTTAATGTGGCAAAATTTGTTTGTGAAAGTATGCTTTGTTCATAATAGCATTCTTTGATTCCTATTCTTTGTCCAGCCTTTCAAAGAGAGAATTAGATCTGTTCCCTTCTGTATTTTATGGGGTTTTAGTACCCGAGGCTGACTCAAGTTCCAAAGCTGACCAAATGGAAGTGACACATTAGAAATAAGTCCTTCTTGGAGAATATTAATTACCATTTGCTTTATGATGCACTACATATTCCTTTAGAAACCTTCAAGATATTTCTGACTGCAGAGAGTATTGTACATTGGTTGAGTGTCCCGTAAAGCCTGCTTGCATACATTTCTTGTAGGAATCAAGTGACCAGGTTTTCTGTGTGTCTGATGTTCCAAAAAACAGAGAAAACTTTATTTCTGGTTAAGTTCTGTCAGGTTGAGCTTTTCTTCTTTAGGTTGGTGATCAACTGTGTCAACCTCTCTGTAAGTGTAGCTGGTGTTAAATAGGAGATTTAGATCTGGAGCCTTAGGGAACTTCCTGAAAGGCACATGAAGAAGCAATTGGGCTTTACGCCCTCCTGTGTGACTTCTGGGCATTCATTACCAACAGACCATGCAAGTGGGTTAAGGCTGTAGTTCACTTAAACCCACTTCAGAAAAAACATTGGAGGGTGCATGGAAGAACTAGAGAAAAGAAAGTGCAAAATAATGGGGAGGGGATTTGTTTCACTGCTATTAAAGCTTGAATATTCTGCAGGGTAGCTATTCTGCAGAGAAAAGTGAAGAGTAGAATATCAAAGTGCATTGGTGGATGTAGGGAGAAGAAAGTCAGGTTTTCCAATGACACATGTCTGTTTTGTTATGATGTCTGTACTCTAACAGAAAACATTAAAATGATGGAGAGGCAGAGAAATTCGCTTCCTCTACAGAGGACAAATAGTAACCTACTTAAACTTTTAAATATGCTAACAATTTCAACACTTCACATTCAAATTTATGTATTGATATGTTTAAGCCTGTAAATCTACACCATTGCTTTCTCACTCATACCATAACCATTTTAGAAAAAAGACTAACAAGACCATTGAATGCAATTGCAGAGATTCCCAAGCTACCATTAATACACATCGGGAAGGCAAGTATCGGGTATATGCACCAATTCAAATTTAAAAGCAGTGCAGCCATGCACCTACAACAGCTTCTAGCCTTATTTGTCTTTCAATATAAGCAAAGATATCCTGCTTCCACATATGAGATGTTTCATAGGAGCATGGATGGGTCTGTACTTTATCACCTATAAATCAAAATTTGGGGGCTGAGTGGATACTTTTCTGATATCTCTGAGCTCACAGTCTATTTATATCCACCAAAAACTCCAAAGTGGATGCCCACAAAGATTTTTAACACAATGTTGATTACAGTGACTCTAAAATAAGTTTCTGTGACAGTGTTTAGAGCCCGCTATGGTATATGGTGACCAAGGACTTCCAATACATACTGTACACAGATGTTTCCAGCTCTTGCCAAAGAAAGGGCATTTGGTTTATGAAAACAAGGGTTTTCTGCATCATTTGCAAACTAAATTTCAGGAATGGCTCTCAAATATAGAAATTCTGTGTTGCATTTAAAAAAAAAAAAAAAGAAAGTTGCTATATTTCTTGTTTCAAAACCATGTAAAACTTTACATTCAAAACAGAAAAATATACTGTCATACTATTATGCCTTAGAAAATGAAGCATTTATTGCAAAGAATATTTATTTACAATGGATACTCTCTCACACATTCATACACAAAAAACCCAAACCCATATGTACCAGCTCAGGTTTTTGGGATATGTGTGTTAACCTGGGATGACGAAGTGTGAATTCAGGACACCCGTGACAGTAAATACAAGACATGGATCAGTTGCTAGCATCACACTCAAGTTTGCAGAAAATTAGCAGTTTGGAATGAACGGATGAGAATTCCCTCTAGAAGTTTCTGGATTATATAGATTTACAACATATGGATCTCTTTTCAGTCCAATGGCTTTGAAATCTGGTATACAAGCACATATGTATTTTATTAGTATTTTAGTATATGCAGTTTCCAAATTGCATTATAATATTAAAAAATACATTATGATTGTTTCCTTTAAAAAAAAAACAAAAACCACTAATTGTAACAGAGGCTAATTTCATCTCATGTCAGTATTCTGACATATTCTAATTCCATATAATTTCATATATTGCAGAGAATAAACGGAATTCACCGCAAATCCCCTCTGCAGTAGTGTATCTTTTTTTTTACTTATCTGACAATAAGACTTTATGCAAGACATTTTATATAATCTTTTTGCTGATAGGAAGCATTTTATTGCTATTACTACTGTTACTGTTATTGTACCACTCAGATAACGTCATGTGAGATATATTAAAGAAAGTTATGAAAACAAAATGTTAGTTCTGAAACTGTGCTGAAATTACACCATTTTTATGACCTTTCTGTTCTGAGCCCAGCTAGAGATAATTTTGTTCCCCACCAACCCAGTTCAGATCCACTTCACAAATACTGATTTCAGGTATGCATAGAGATACGCTGCAGCTTGAGGGCTTCTGGGTTTGTCCTCTCTTTTTTGCCATCAGCAGCCAACATTCATACAGGGTGACAAGGATAAAAGTTGAATCTTTCGTTTTTTAATCTTGTGTTCAGTTTTCTTGCCTTATAGTGGTGGATGAGAACATCATATCAACAATTGCCTGTATAATTTTTCAGCTCTGAATTGTCAGTTAATCTCATAAAAACAGAGTGTACCTAGACGCTGTCACCTTTTCTCCTCAGTCTCACTGATCTTTATCAGTACATAGTGTACTTCTAAGAGAAAGACACATCAAAAGCTGACATAAAAAGGGTGCTTCAAAACACCATGAACAATAGAAAACGGTAACACATTTTACTGTGGAGAATACGACAATATGGGCTGTGTCATACATCCAAGACTTTTATGCTGTGAATGGTCTGGTGGTGCAATCTGTTACTTATCAAAATCACAGGTAAACTGGTTGACTTTTTCATGCCTGACCTAATGAATTAGGACTTCGTCTTCCTTGATGTCCTAACATCTATTGCCATACTAAGAAATGACAAAAACAGAACAAGTTTATTATTAATAACAAGAGAGATTGGAATATCAAATACTAATACAAAGTTGAACACTGACATAAAGTGGACTGGTAGGACAGGAAGAAGTGAGCAGCTGACTAGTCTTATCTATTGTGTGTGATCAGGAGTGTGCAAACACTGCACCATGGTACTCATGGAACAGGACATGGATCTTTTGTGTACTTACCATTCAGTGGTAAAAATACTTACGAAATCTGTACAGACAAGTTTCCCCATTGTGTTCAGCTACACTTGATTTTCTTAATCTAACATCACAGTATAGCTTTTTCTCCATTCCCTGCTAAAATCCTTTCAGTCCCTTGTCTGAGCCACATCCCACTAACTGCCACTGTGTCAAGCTTTCCTCACATGTTCCTCTGTCTAACCAAGGTTTTGTTACCACAGGTAGACATTGACTATTTTTGGCAGAACAAGAAGTCTGCATCAAGACTGCTTCTGCATCCTGTTCCAGTGGAGTGAGAATTCAAAAAACTGAAGTTTAACGTTTCAAGTGAAAGACTGAAAGTAAATAGGTATCACCAGAAGCTTGGGCTATAAGCACTTGGAAAAACTACTTTGCTATTTGGTAAGAATTGTAGCATTCCCCTAATCTCCGAAATGACGGCCAGATTCAAAGCACGGTCTTTATTGCCACCAGTGCAACCAGGTTTGATCAGACATCTAGTGTGTTTGTAGTTCTTACTTTTATCCAGACGATGTCTTATTACCACTTCCAATACCTCAGAAAGTTTTCAGCTCAGAACAGCTTATTTTCTGAGTAGCTTTTACTCTGATATGCAGCATCTATATAACCAGAGAGGCATCTTGCTTCTCTGCAGCACTGATCTTCATGGTATGTTTCATATATCAATGTCAGTAACAGAGTGAAAGTTCTATGGATAACATGCACAGAAGGACTTGGGACACCAGTAGACTTTCTGCCTATGAAAGACAAGATCACAGACTTCATCAGCTTTAAGGAATATATTATTTTTCTGTTCTGTTCTGTTTCACCAATTTCTGCATGAAGACCTACAGAATAATGCTATAAATGAAGCCAAGCCAAAAATTGAAATCTGCTGATATTTTGGTGAGGTAGAAAAAGAAAAGTTCTTCATCTGGGCTAAAAGATAACAAAATAGTATCAGGGTGCTGATATGGCTGCAGAAGGAAAGCAATTATTGACCATACACTCAGTAAAAACAAAACAAGCAAACAAAAATACCTAAAGCAAATATAACTCAAAAGTCTGATGAATCAACAAATTAATTGGAGAAACTTTGAAATATTTACAGCAAGAGGATTTCTTTCTAGCATTTCAGAATACTTTTCAGCTGCAGAATGAGCAACATTGCAGGGGCTGTATGAAAATGATCCAACATATATCTGGGATTTTTTGCAACAAAGCTGTAGGTAGTTCAAAGAAATGATGACAGACTTTGTAAACGCAGTGTACACTTGTGCTTCTTAGGTACAAAACGTCACAGCTACCTGTGGCAGTCCAAAGCTTTCTGAACAGAAAAAGCCAAATACTGCTGACTTCTATCGATTTCTCAGATTATGATAGTTTTTGTAAGAATTATCAACCAAATCTGAGTCTACATCCAGTTATTCAATATTTATTAAAGCTGCAGGCTGATCCTATCTCCCTTGTTTGGGTGAGTAATCCTAATTCCTCTAAGAACTTTTATTGATATCTTTTAATAGGATTTGTAAAATAAACCCCAGTGCCTGGTAAGAAGACTGACTATATGATTGCTTAGAAAGGAAGAGTTAAAAACCTTACCTACACTAGACTCCTGTGGCTTGCTGCTTTCTTTGCAATGGGTAATGAAGTTGTTTTCTTAAGGGATTATTTGTTTGCCTCACAATGTGCAGAACATGGGTTTATAGAAACTGTTTGGAAAATCAGTGAGGCAGAACAGACAACAGAACCAAACCAGTTCTTGCACATATTTCAGTCTAGAATCCACCAAATGTTTTTAATAATGTCTTACTACTGTACTACAATTTCCCAGGTCATCCTCCATCTTCATATTACATTCCTAAATTGGAGACAGATCAGGTTCTCATCACTGATCCGGGAAGATAAAGGCTTCAAGGGGAACATATCTTTAATAAAATCTATTCTTTAAAGATCTTCCTGCTCATGTATACTTTTAATGAAAACAAAAGCCACTTAATTACATTTGAAGTATGACACAAGAATATTTAAGAATTAAAAAAAAAAAAAGTATATTTATTTTATTGAGCAAATTCCATACTTATCATATGGACTAGGTACTTATAACATACTTACAGATCAGTTTTCAAAAATGTGGTAGACATAGTCTATTCCAAGGTTCTCCACCATGTGGGACCTAATATAAGATCTCACACTCCCAAAGCTGTCTGTTTGCTATGCACTGGAAATGAAAGTTTTGCATGTCAGTCTTGCTTAAATTTAGAAGTAAGTATCTCAAATCATCCTCCTGAATCCAATTTTTAATCTCTCTGTTCTTTCATTCTCTGTCAAAAATAAAGATAATAGTATCCCCATCTTCTATCCACATATAAATCTTCAAAAGAGGAAAATTTTTTTACATCTCTGGAACCTCTAGATATGATCAAAAAATTAATATAATGGGCTGAGCTTTTGACAGCATCCTTATATCCCCATAAAATCATTCCCTTCATTTTCTGAGAACTCATTTCAGCACCAAAGTGTATAAATGGGTAAGAGAGATTAATTAGTTAAGCAATCTGATACTATTCTACAGTATAGAGCATTTAAAACAAAATATTTAAAAAAAAAAAAAAGAAAGAGAAGAAAACATAAAGCCTATCACCCCTTCTTCAACGATCATTTTACATTTAAGCACAAGGACAAGGAAAATTACCACTTTGTATGTATTCGTATCTACAAAATGCTTTGTAAAAACATTACTGTCTTCTGCAAACAAAGTAAATGAAATATATTAACAATGTAATTGAGACAAAATAAGAGTGTACAACAGTTTTCTAATTAATGAAACATGAAACTCTGGAGCATTAGTAGCTGATCCAATTACAAAATATTAGCTTCTCTGGAAGGGAGTCATGAACAGCAAGGTCACAGCACAAACCTCCTTGCAGATGTTAGATGGTTGACACCTGCAAGCCATTTGGAAGCCTGTATTTATTTGAATATCTTATTGTGCTACCAGTTTATCTGTTTTCTTTCATACTAAAGCTTTGCTCCCATGGGACCAAAAGAATAGAAGAAAATCAGTGTAATTTTTTTGCTATGTAAAGCATAATTAGCATAATCGAATTATATTTTATTTTAATTTTATTTTCTGGCCTCAGCAGACAAGTCAATAAACAGCTCCCAGAATAATAGCAATGGGTTTATTCCACAGTCTGATTCTCATTTCTTCACAAAAGAACTTTCTCTAGAGTCTACCACATTTCAAGTTTATATTACAGCATGGGATGTAAAATACTGATAAATCCTTGAAAAAATCCATTGTTTTGCCTACATTCATGCCAACCTTCTGTCCATATATTCATTTGCATGTTGATGTAATTTCAGAAACTTTCTTCCTCAGGGGCAGGAACACTGAACAGAAACATGGATTAGAAAGTTTCTTCAAAACGGCATTGCAGGAGCTCTAAGATTGCCATGATTCCTAGGTAGGAATTGATCACCATTGTTCAAAACACTTAAATGTTCAGGAACATACTTATATGGTTCATTCACTTGCCAGCAAAATAGCTGGAGATGGACAAATAGAAGATACTCCCAGCAAACAAAAAAAAAGTAATTTTTTACGTCCACAATTACACATTGTAAAGGATCATAGAATCATAGAATTGTCTAGGTTGGAAGGGACCTTTAAAATCATCTAGTCCAACCATCAACCTAACTCTGACCCTGGTTTTATGGGGGGGAGTTATATCATTTAGGGTTCCCAGAAATGGAGCACTAAAAGCTGTAAATAAATCTTAAAATTATTAGTTAATCAAAATTGCCAGTTGAACAGTTGTCCACTTTCTGTTCATGGATTCCAGAGACTTCTATAACTGTAAATGAACAGATTTTCCAATGGTCTTACAATATTTATGATCAATATGAATTCCCAGTTACCGTAAAGGTGATGCTTTGGAAACAATACCTGGAGAGGAACACTGATTTTCACAACCTTGGTTTGATCTAACACATCTGCATGCTGACATAATAAAAAACCTAAAAAGTGTCAGTGGGATAAAGGTAGTGAGGGAGAGAAGATCATTGCAGTGCTTGGACCAGACAGGTAGGGTGATAATATATGGCTTCAGAACTCTACATTTTCCCAGAAGTAAGACACTGTATAGCACTGAGGATGAAGGAAGAAAGAGAAATTATGGTGAGCAAAAAAGGAGTGAGAGGTGCAGAATACTTGGGCAGTTCAGAGAAGTACCCAAGGCTGATATAACAGACAAACTAATACTACCAGCATACTGTCTCACAATGAGTCTGGTATCACATATGTTTGGGATTGTACTGCTCTGATATTGGTCCATTGCTGATCTCCAGAGATAGTTATATCTGCCTAGATCGAACCATCTGGATGAAATTATAGGTAATTATTCTTAATAGGTGTTGAAGTCCCAAAAAACAAATATGAGCAATGAACAGTGAGGAGTGGTAGGCTGTTTCAAGACAGCTCAAATGATAGTACAGTTCTTTTGCACTTTGCACTAGAGGATTTTCAAGTCTGATTCACAACAGGAAATGAGTGTTTTGTGCATCACTGAGGCTATCACAGTCTCCTTTGGCTCATGCCAGAACTGATTGTAAGATCTGAACACACATGGACAGACACGGTTGTAGCCACTGAGGTCCTAAATTTACTCAGCAACTTGCCACTAGAACCTGTGTCTCTACTCCAGTATGACACTCAAGTGCCCGAAGGCACTATCCTAGGTCCTCCTTAAGACCAGCCTGGACTTGTGAAGAACTGTCTGAGTACCCATGCTTATTTTGCCTAAATCATCCCAACTTTTGTTCTCTGATAAAGACCAAGTTTTGAATCACCACCCTGCCCGATTTGAATGGAGATTTTAGGAGGATAGTCACCAGATGATAGTCACCAGATCGATGAAATTTAAGACAGTATCTACAGTGCACAAGAATCTCTGAACTAGTGTCTGTCACTCTGCCAGCCCTGTGGCACAGCCTTAGGATGACAGGGCTTGGCCATCCAGGGTGAGCAATCACACCAGGGCAATGCTACAAGCAGGATTCCTCTCTAAAGGGTTTGTAGCCTGCTCTGTCACTGCTCTGACACTATTCCAACACCAGACATGGGCCTCTCGCAATTGCTTCCAGCTCTGCGCTCTGCTGGCTTGTGTAACATTAGAATCATAGATTCATAGAATTACCTATTTTGTCTTACAGATTGAAAGATAAAATCAAGTCTTCTCTTTTTTTTTTCCCTAATTAATTATATGTACTTATCAGAGTCTCCTCTTTGTGCCCATAATGTTAAGTTTTCCAGTCCATCAGCAGGAAATCTGTTTGAAGACAAAATAAGCATGACACCATGGTACTTGCTGCTATCAGAATACTTCCATTCACCATGCCAGCTGGATTACACTGGCAAAGCAGATTAAATACAAAGGAAGAAAAAGCAAGCCTGGCAGTCGGTATAGCTGACCAGAAAAGGACTAAAGCTCCAAAGCAGAATCTATACCCCACTGCAGTCAGCTGCTAAGACACTAATGCAAAACATTATTAATCCAAGTGCCCTAAACTGAGCAATGACAGTGACTGCTGTATATGGACTCATCTATCATGTATGGATAAATAAATAGCAATAAATGGAAATCAAAATATTTCAAGTTAACAAAGCAACACTATACTATCTGCTCTGGAAATGCTAGTACTGTTAGTAGTGATGACTGTGTTGGATCTGGGCTATAATTTTACTTTTCCAGAATTTACAAAGAAGTTGTAAGCTTGTTCACAGTCAGACAATGCCCAAATGAAAAAAGCTTAACTTTCAATCTGTGCTGAGCTTATCTGATATGACATCATCTTTTCCTAGTTAACATACTGTGTGCTAACATTTGCAAATTTTGAAATGTGTGTTACCATGACTGCAGCAAACATTTTATTTTTAGATTCTGTTAATCTCTCATCTCAAAATACAGAAAGGCAACTAGTAACAGCAGTCAGTATCCTTCTCTAGTATAGAAATCCAGCTATATTTTTAAATAATTGCAGTCCACTCCAGTGGACAGAAGTGTTTTTAGACACTTCTTGATGAAATTTTATGCCAAGGAAAACCTTTTAACGTGAAACTAATTTTCTGCACTATTTACTAAAAAGACACAGATTTTAGATTTAAAATTAATAGGTGCTATTAACATTCCATTTGTAAGTATCTTATTATGCAATGATAGATGTTCTAATCTGTTACCTAGGCAATAAAATGGAATTTAACTAAATATACTAAAAAATCTACATTTAATAAAGAATCATGAATTTGATATTCTTCTCCACTTTAGACATACAGTCATGAATGCCCACATGTGCACATACATGCCACCACAGAAATTACTGCAAACAGCCATCACGATTCACTTCATCAAAATGAAGACAAATGTTCAGAAAGAGAAAGCTTTGCTGAAATATCCTGCTGTAACCCTTAGTAATCTCAAAACACACCAATTCACAAAACACAGCAAAAAAATGCATAGAATTGATGTGGAAGCAGTTATTTATGTATTCAGTATCTAGATATTGATTATGATAAAGTACTCACAATTTTATTTCCATTACAAGTCATACAAGAATTGGTCAGATGGCATATTTAGAGTTACATTTACCATTTTGATAGAAATCCAAAACTTTATCCTGTAAGAATCTTGGAAAACACCAAAAAAACCCCAAATTTAAATATTGAAACCAGTTTGGATTTTCCATCGTCTCCCGCTTTTGTGGTGGAGAAGCATCGTCTTTTGAAAATGTCATTTTCTATACCTTGATATTCCTTGTGCTGAGTCAGAACATGAGAGATACAGAGTTTCTCTGTATAGACAACTTTCTTCTGATTTGTGTAAACTTATACATATAATTAAATGTCTGCTTCAAGATGAACCTATGCTAACGGTATATTTCAACTAAGACTTGTACATTTGACATGAACACCTTGGTTGTCCTCTTGTACATTTCTTTAGTTCACTTCATGAAGCAGTTTCAGAACACATGGGCAGGTATCATTTCAGTTGAAACTAAACCAGAAGATGCACTACCGAAGTGCAGTTCCACTTAGCAATGAACATTACGTTCACAGAACCAGACTAGAGCTAATCCAACCTACTCTCCTTTGTAACACATATATTGGGACCCTGGTGTCAACTGTTTTGCTATAAAAGCTTTCTTCTACTGGACTGAAATACTTGATAGGGTAGATGTATCCTGTGAGAATGAGACTGTGTGCATGTGCATACAGAGTGAAACACACCTGAAAAACACACACAAAATTATTTTAAGTCTCGCTGTTCAAATGGAAAATGAACTATACCAAAGTGTGGAATTATTTACTTAGGACATCTCAATCCCTCTAATTTGGGGATGATGATTATGATATACCCTTGAATTATATGTTTACATTCTTTCTCCATGGGACCCCTACCTCATTACATGTGCTAGGTGATGATTGTTTGCAGGGGAGATCTACTCAATATTTCATTTTATTCTCTGTCCTCGGTGTATGATTGCACATTCATTTACTGTACATTATTCAAATCCCACCCTGAAGACAGATATTTTGTCTATTAAACTATCTTACAGAACTCATGACCATAGGTTATACCTATTCTAGTAAATAAAATGGTCCAGGGTCTCTTTTCTGACCCTGGAGTAAGCAGAATGGGACAACTTGCATCCAGGCAGCTAAATGTTCTTCTGTGAGGAACAGGATCACCTCATTCACACTGTGTCTTGGAAACAGTCCCTTGTTTACACCACCTTGCAACCACTTGCAAGCATGTCTTGGGCACTTGCAATGAGATCTATGCATCTCGGCCAAAATTATAAAAAGAAGCACACTAACAATGAAATGAGAAGATTGCTGATGTGCTAACATGCAAGTTTGTGTCTTAATTTTGCTTTATTTGCTTGTATAAATGGAGACAGCTACTGCACATACTCCAGCTTGTGTTCCCAGAACCCAGTGAGCTGAACCCTAAACAGTTCATACTGGTTTTATTTATGTGAACACTAGACACATAAATGTGAATGTCCACATTTTCCAACAATTTTGAATTCTCAGATTGATGTATCCAGTATCAGAGTTTTCAGATATTTTTCAAAAAACTTTAAAAGATAGTGTCAATATAAAAAAAAAAGACCCAAAGGTCTCTTTTGTGTAATTGCTTGTTCAATGTAATAATTTGTACAACGGTCAATAATGTACATTTGGAGAAAAGGTACAAAAAAGAAGGTAAATATAGAACAAAAACTCCAATGGGGAAGACAATAGTCAAAATATAGATGCACTCTCAGATTCACTTTGTGATACAGCAGTATTTCTTCTTTATTCTTTTTCTCCCATTTCCTATTCTATCTTTTACAATCACAGACAATTAAACTGACGACATCTTCCAGATTTCTTTCCTAAGTAGTGATGATTAATTTACGTGTGGAATTAGAATAGCTCTTTGGATTTTTTTTTTTCAATTTCCATCACTTCAGATCTATTGCTGTAGAATTTCACCTGTGTGTTTATTGCCTTGTCATTCTGTGTTACTTCTGCAATTTTTTGCTGGTAGCTTCAGTTTAGGCTGTCTTGTATTATTCTGCATCAACACTCATTTTATATGCTCAGAACACAATGGCTTGGGCAGCAGCTGTGAGCACCCAGCAGTTCTGAGAACAAAGCACAAAAGTCTAAAAATGTACATTCTAAATGTGTAATAAACGAGTAAAAAAAGAAAAGTTCAGTTTAGGTAACTTGCTAGCCAAACTTAGTGGCCAGGAAAAAAATCAGTAGGCATTCTTCAAGAATAGCAGACCTAATGAAAGTTATTATCTTGTTCAGTCATCTTTTATTCAATGGATTCCATCAAACTTACAGCACAGGTCTGAGGAAATCCCACCTGTATTCCTGATATCTGTAGAAGCTGGAGGATAGTAGTTTGTCCTAAATCCTGGCAATCCCATCAGCACAGGAACAAAACATTACAAATTTCTCCAAGATCCAATTCCAATAAGTTCCTTGTGTGTACATGAAGTTCTTGGATATCAAATTTGCGACTAATCACAATTGCATTCTAGCACAATCCCTGAAATATCCATTGGCTAGCACATGAACTACACAGCCCTGTGTATCTCAGAGAAGAAAGTCTAATCACTAAGTAAAAAATGGTAAGGAGTAATTCTTATCAATCGACGCTTATCTGTAGAATAATAATTTCTACAGGAAGCTTACAGAAGCTCCTGATGCAGCTGATGTTGCTGACAACATACTCTTCCTCTGTTAAGTCATGTATCATGAAAAAGATAGCATCTTCTGTTTCACCTTACAAAAGAGCTGCTTAATCAACACACAAAGAAATTATTGAAAATGTATGTTTCTGCTTTGTTTCATAACTTATTGTAGCTGGTTAGGTCCACTGCTTGTGCCAAGACTGACTACTTGTTTTATTTTGCTTCCTGTATCTGTGCCATATGAAGCAGTGACCCAAGAGATTTCCTCTCTTTTTCCAAGGACGTTTAAGATACAAATCTCTGCAGGACTATTTTAGTGTGACACCACGTGGAACCTGCAAGAGCTGCCACAGGAGATAAGGCATGAATCCTTTCTCTGACTTGTCAAAGTCCTCCTTGAAAATATTAGAGACACAGAACAGTAGACCTTTCTAACAAATTTTCCAAGAGCTCAAGAAAGCAATACTAATGACAAAAGAGCCAGAGATAAACACATATTAGTTTGTTTAAGCACCAGTGAGGTATAAACACAGAGGAGGAAATAAAGTGTTATCAAACATCAGAGCTTTACAAAAGTTCTCATTCAAAATTCCTGATGGGATACTGGCAAGCAGGGAAATTGGTTTAATAAAACTGTCATATACTATTGGAGACTTAAATGGTAATATTTTTTCTTCTTTAACTGAAGAGATCAAATACTTGAAGAATTCGGAAATAATGCCAAATCTCTAAACTTTACATATAAGGTTTCTGTCCTGCACAGTTCCAAAGTATACAAAGAATAAGTGCCACTATTCTCAGTTAAATAAAGGTCAGGTCTGGGCTTCCATGTGGATAAAGCAGTAAGTGCCATTCCAAGCAGGCACTTCTCCAGGAAATATCACATAGGGAAAAAAGTTGAATTCCTCCTGAAGTGCAGTATTTCAGGGAACTCTCTTCATTACATTCCTAAAACATAGACTTCTTGTTGGGACTCAGTTCCATGCATATAGTTGGATATGAAACTTACATATAACTGAACTATGGATGCTTCCACTGTCTTCTTATTGCATCTCTAAGACATATTAAAATAATTCCATGTGTTGTTTCATGACAATGGATCAGAGTTTCCAGTTTGTTTCACAGGGGGAACATCATGGCCTTGTTATATGCATGGCACGTCACTGAGCGGAAGCCAGTTCTCCTGCAAACCCATGTGTACCTTGGTTCTTCTGACATTCACAGTTGACTCGCCTCCACCATATCAACATTGTGGGCACCTAAGTACACCAGCAACCTCCACCTGCTGTAATGTCCTCAGTATTCACTCTGATTCAGCCATACCAAAAGTACACACACCTGAAGTCAGTGGATTACATCTCAGTTACATAGAGACCCAATCTGTCAGTTCAGCCTGTATGTGGTAGTCATCTTTTCAAGAATTGAGATCAATGCAGCAGAAGACATGCTGGATTATGGTAAACCTAAATCAGATCTACTAAGAGCAAGGTCCAAGTGCCCTGGCCTGCTAACCAATAATGTCAATCATACCTAGGTCCTATAAATATGGTTATCGATACATGCTTTATACTGCACACATACTGATAAATCAAGGACTTCTTGGACATAAGTGCTGAATCTTCATCATTTAAACTATTAAAATGCTTGAAAGGTCCCTTGCAAAGTTTTGGCCCGAATCTGCACTCACAAATAGTGCATATGAGTTAGTGTATATGAGGTAGTGCATAGGTGAGGGATCACTCCCAACAGACAGTCTGGATATGGCCACCTGGTTTCAAAGGCCAAGAGAGCTAAGTTATATGGATGTTGCCAGACTCTAGCTGTTGGCCACAGGTCCAGAGAATGGGCCCGGTAATTATAATTTATTAGTGTGAACGTAGTCCAACTGTCTCTGGAGTCATGCAGCACTGTGGAGAGTGTGGAAAACCATATGTTTTCCCTTCCTACAAAACGCTGTCATCTGAAGTCGGAGCTGAGAGGGACAAGGAAGGAGGGAAATGAAGAGCATAAGAGGAACAGAGAACAGTGGAGTCATAATGTAGTGCAGGGAATGGTTTACGGTCACACAGCCTGAGGAATGTTTGTATTTAAACCCCGCTACCAGACTTTCCCCTACTTGCATACCTCACTGTTTTCACATATGATTTCCTGCAACAGAGTGTGCTCCAGGCAGGGGCACATAGCCAAAACGCTCACTGAGCTCTGCTCCCATGTCACTTGTGGCTGTGGGGGGCCTTCTTAGGGGCTCTTAACTAGGGCAATGAGGTAGACTACAACAACATTTGTGGGTACATGAGAAGGCTGCCAGAAAGCAAAGAAAGTATAACATTTCTCTCATACCTACGTGTCTGGTCTCCATCAAGACTCCAAGGCTGCAGTCATGGCGAGAAAGAGATAAATTTGTGAAGAAGCAACAGGTATGACAATGTTCCCAGTGCTGGAGTCTGGTATGAAGGTGCAGGCTATACTTACTTGGATGCATAGTCAAATCACATAGTCAGCGTTTTTCATCTGGCTCCTTGGTAACTAGCACCATGAAGTCCTAATTTTGACCTCAAGAATACAGCTAGCAACAGTGACAGGTAATTAATCTAGTCTCACAGTTGCTCCTACGTGTAATACTGTCTGGATTTCCTTGTACCCTTCCCAAGCTCATGCTACTTTGATCAGTGCTGCAAGGGGATTGTCAAGGGATGGGAGTCAGCTCCTGCAGTAAGAAACTACTTGTCAGAGAATATGAGTCTTCCAGAAGTAGCTAAAACTGGTCCTATCAGATGTAAAGGAGCCAGAGGAGAGAGCAGTGTGTCATGCTTCATCTCTAGATAACTCTACTGCTTCTCAGGTTTCTGACAGCAAATATCAGACAACATTATATCATGATGCAAAGGGGGTGCAGACTCCAATAAACTTTTTTTCCATAGATACCTTATGTCATATAGAATGCCAACCAAAGGCATAGATTTGGCACTAAAATGATAACTACAGACAAAATTCAAGACTGTTTTCATAAAATACTTCCTTTCCTGTTATACAGAATAATAGTTACAAACCAGCACAACAAAGAATTGATGCGATTACCAGTGTAACAGTACATTTCAGAGTGTCTGCATTTCCCTCACCTTGTCTCTCTGGGGTTGTCTTGACTGGTAAGCATTGCTATTTGTTATAAATCACCTAGGGAGCAAGTCTTCTCTGCTGTCTTTCTCAGTATGTCTACCTATGAATAACTTCTTTTCTTCCAGACAATCATTCAGTTTATGGGCACTGATTTTGATGTAAAAAAAGCTGTACAGTTTTTCCAAACATACTTTTTTTATATTGGGCAACTGAACACTTACTAAAGAATTCTGAGCATGAAATGTTTCTCTTCTGTCTGACATCCTGTAACATATTTTGGTCTAAGTGTAATTACTAATTACTCTGTAGAACCAAATGAAAGTGCAGTAACTAAGGGATTTCATTAAGCTGTCTTATTTTAGACATCTAATTTATGTGCCTCGGGGTGTAATTTCAGGAGATTCTAGTTTTGGAGGCAGAGACAGCTTAAAAAGCTGTGCTGCACTTCATCACCTCCTGAGCTGTGGTGACCCAACGCTGTGTGACACCATGGTGTAAAACAGATCACAAAGCAATCTGTTAAAAAAGGGGGAGTAGTTATACTTAACACTGGTAATTTCATCTGGTCAATTGCTGCATAACCTTGTAAATTGAAGTAGTAAATGTTGGTTCAGCTGTTGCAGGAATATGGCATCAAGGTTAGGAACTTCTTTATCTGGGCTTTCCCAATAACACGTGTCTTGTTAAGCATTCCAGAAGACTGAAGCCTCTTCCTCTTGAATTCCCACATTTTTCAGTGGACCACAATAAAGATTATTGGAAGATTCTGAACTCAAGTTGAATTTGACTACTTCCTAAAGGAAACTATTTCAGTTCACTGACGTTTAGGAAGCCAAGGAAGAAAGGGGTACTATCAAGTGACCTGCTCTGAGCATCTGTAATACATCTGAATTTTATGCCCCTAGTGAACACTTTTAAGGTAGATCCATACATTCCTCATGCAGTCAATAGAGAAAGCCAAATGATAACTACTATCTATATCTGGGGGGACGAGATCTTATTGTGAGGGCTGTGGAGACCTGTGTCTCTATTCAGTGGTTGGTCAGAGAAATAATATTTTCCCTACATTATTCTTTAGACACTTTAAATTCTCATATGAATTCCAGACTACGTGTTACCGCTATGATCTTACTCCATCATCTAAATTAGGTGCTGGCAGTATGAGTAGCTCCTGAAAAGGCTGCTGAGGACATTAACTGAGAATAAAAAAGCAACATCCTGAAATCAGTTATGCTCCTCATTTTCTGTCAGCGAAGTAACACCACTGCTCTGGGAGTCTTTAGCTGCTCATTTTGCTGCAGCTTTCAGTTCCCTTTTTCCCCAAAGGGATGGTGTAAAGGGATTTAGTGTGGCAGAGTGCCTGGGCCCAGAGAGCTATACTCTGCACAGTCGATGTGACAGCCATGCTGTGTAAAGGAAAGGTCTGATCATTTTTCCTCTGGTCATTTGAAACATTCACTGAAAATACAGAGAAAAGCTTGCAGAGTTAAACCCCAATAAGTTCATGCAATGGAAGTAATAAGAACATTAGTGCAATGTATTTTTAAGCAATCTAAACAACGTTTTTTTCTCAAGTGGAACGTGCTGTTTAACCTATGTGCAAACCTTCCCCCAACATCTCTGTATACACTCCTTCACAGAAACATATGAAATGCAATAGAGTTCTTTTTGGGCAATTTCACTGTCAGGGAAGAATGCAGGAAGGGTGGAACACCAGCTCTCTGATGGAGTAATTTTAGATTTTATTGTAATGCCTGCCAGTGAATATTCCACATGCAGAGATTACTAAAGCAAACTGTGAAAGGCCACAGCCTGCCCTGTAACCCTAAAAGGATGTTGGGCTTGGCTGTCTTCCAGGGCAGCAGGATGTGTGGCCTGGATTAGAACAGGAATATTCCTAACATTCATTGCTTTTTAATGATGTCATGCTTGCTAGCTATTGCAAGCCCTTTATGTTTTCCTCTGTAAAAGCTCTTCTAATACTACTGAAACTTCCTGATGAGAAAACATTTCAAAATAAGGCTGTAAGCATTGCATCCATGCAATGATAAAAGTACAGAACTACTAAAATGCATATTTTATGGAAAGAGTAACTCAGCCCTGATGATTGTATTTTTATGATATGTGCATGGCAAAATATTCTTACTTTGGTCATGAATTTCTAACAGTGTTCCTACTGGTGCCATCAAAACTAAGTTTTGAGTAGAAATGACTCACTGTCTCACTGTAAATGGAAATAGATTTAAAGACCTTTGAAAAGTCGTTTTATCTGCACCCTTTCTAATAAGTGGGTCTGAAGACGGGCCACCTTGCTCAGGTGCTGCCACCATTCAGGGATTAATTTCTGCATGGCTCTTTCTTGCTGGAACAGGGCTTTTTTGGGGTTGCCAAATAGGAGGAAAGGGACCGTGGGGGTATTCTATCTACAGTGGGCAGAGTCAATGCTGCCACCTCTGTTTCTCCCATCCTGGCTCTCCAAGTACAAGCAGGCACTTTCATGCCCAGTGGGCCAGGTGGTGCCACACTGCTCTCACCTCATCTGAATTTCTGTTGACTGGAGGAAAGACGCATTAACACCTTTCTCTGTCTCCACAGTAGTGGCAAAGTTAAAGATTTAAGAAGCACGTGTTTACGTTTTGAACTTGACCATCTCCTCACCTCTACAGGGCCACTTGGCTTTCTGTCACCCTCACCAAGCAAATGATGCCCCATCCTTCTGGCAGGGCCCACTGCCCACTGGAGTTGCTGTCAGGGTGCCTCCTGCCATGGCTGTCCTCACCTGGCACCTGCTTTTTGGGGATGGGAGAGTCACCCTCACCATTCCCTGTGGAGCCTGTTCCAGTGACCCATCACCCTCTTTTCCTAATGTCCAAACAGAACTTCCCCTCACGCAGCTTCATTCCATTACCTTGGGTCCCTGTCACTGGTCATTGGAGAGAGGAGATCAGCATCTCGCTCTCTGCTGTACCCCTAAAATTGAATTAGGTCCAACTCCAACTGTGCGTAATTAGGCAACACTTTCCTGGGAAGATGGGAGACTTTCAATAAATCCATTGATCAACTCTGTCTTTCTTTCTCTGAGACCTTTAACAATATAGATCTGATATATATTTTTAAGTCTACGGCGATGGAAACATCACAACACACTTGTTTTCTTCCTACCATGTTATCCATAAGGAATTTAACAGTACCAAAAGATTTTAAAAAAGTATACACAAAAAAACCCCCACACTAACAAATACATGTGTTTGTTTCTTAATCTCCTTCAGAAGACTGACTGAAGGAGATTAAGACAATAAACCTTGTTCAGATCATAGCAATGAATCACGAGAATCAGGAAGGAGAAACAGAGCTCTGCACCTGGGGCAGGATAACTACGTGCATTGGTACAGGATCTGCTGAAAGTGGCCTAGGGCTTACAGCAAGTGGCACACTGAATACAGCCAGCAACCTGCCCTCATCATAAGGCAAGCTGCTGATTTGGCTGCAAGTGGAGGAGTGTGGATAGTCAGTCAAGGAAAGTTATTATACTCTGCCTGGCAACGGTGAGGCTGCTTTCAGAATGCTATGTTGGGTTTTTAGGACACCTAATTGAAAAAAGGTTGTTCAGAAAAGACCTGGTCCAGCAGATAGCTATGAATGTGACTGAGGGCCTGTGGGCAAAACTTGGAGAAGTTTGGCCCCATAGATCTGGCAAAAGTGGAAGCAGAGGCAAACTAACCCAAGCATACAATCTGGAGGCAAAAATATGATGGAATCAAACTTTTATTGGTAGTAGCAGAGGGTAAAACAAGGCACAGGAGCTACACACTGCAGTTTGGGAAGGTCAGGCTGTGCATTAGGAAAAAACTTCCTCACTTGGAGAGTATGGCAGCAAGGGAACAGTTTACCCAGAAAGGTAGCTTCTGTGTCTTTAGAGGCCTCCAAGATTCAGCTGGACAAATCCAGAGCTAACCTGAGCAAGCACAGAGACTAATTCTGTTGTGAGAGTGAGGGAGGGAGGTTGGAGTAAACCTCCAGTTGACACTCCTTGTCTGTAATTCTATGAACTGCACACAGGATTGGATCTGTAGTCCTTAATGCCATCTCCTTGGGCAGCATACAGTAACAGATGTTTTGAAGGACAGCATACAAAAACCTGATACAGATAATTATGGAACAATTTGCTTCAAGCTAAAAGTTTATTGTAAGCATAATGAATATCTAAGAGTTTATTGTAAATGTAGTTTGTAACAAGAACGTTTAGATGGTGAAAAAGCTTTTAGCAGCCTCCTTTCATTTTAAACACATGAGCATTCCACACCAAGGGTTTCCAGGAAAAAAGTCTTTAAACCTGAAATCCTGGTCTTAAACTCCCCACCAGGAATAAAAGTTCTGATTCAGCTGATTCACGTTAAAGAAAAAACAAAGGCTTCCATTACAATCCAGCCCTTAAGGAGCAGTTAGTAGCAATTAGAAAATTATTGCCACATCACAATCCTTGCAGTATGCCCTAAGGGAAAAGCTTTTGACAGAAGACCACCATTCCTCTGATCTTGCTGCCAAATAGGGTAAGCACTACTTTCTTATTCACACGGGAGAAAATTGTTTCGGACCATGAATGGTAAGCTTTTGTACTTAAAGTCTAATATCTGCCTATCTGTCGAGCCAGATATTTAAAAATTTGTTCGTATAATACCACTCTGGAAGACAGTAGCTTCAGGAATGTTATTGGAACTAATAAAACTTTCCTCCGTTTTTATTTTTCATTGCTCGTGGAGATTTAGGAAACGGTTTAGTAAATATCACAGCCAAATTCTGCCACTGGTTCTAAGTATATACAGTTATAAAAGCTGTAGATGAAAGTGGAGGTGGCCACTGAGAGGGGTAACATAGTCACATGTTTCTAATTGTAGCTCAAAGAAAATCAGAGAGAAAACAGATTATTCACACTTTAATATCACACAGCCAGAAATCTCACAATTTGGTTCATGAGCATCTAATTTTTCTCNAGGAAACAAAGCCTATGTGACCTCCCTAAGTGAAACAGGAAACGAGTAACCACTTATGGAACAGAGAGCACAAAAAGGTCTCTTCACACAAAATCCGGGGTTCCTCCATCCCCCTTACTTCTATATGTGGAAGAATATCTGCATTTAAAATACTGCTTAAAAAGTAGATATGACTGCACTATTTTATCAATTTCCTCTACATTGCATTTTATCCTATTCACAAGTCACTCAAGGTCTCACAGCTAAGATTTATAAGGGGAACTCCTGACAAGAACATTGACATTAATGTTACAAACAGTAAAGCTGAACGTCAAGAGTTTCTTTCCAAAAAGGCATCTTGACATGTTTTCAGCTGAAAGAAACAGCCATATTTTTCTTGAGCTGAACAGTCATTTAAGAGTAAATGTATGACAAATTCAGTATGTTGATGCAATTAATGTACATATGCTCACGCAAGGTAACTCCTGCTTTATGAGTTTATTTTGGCAAATGAATCAACGTGGCTGAAGTGGAATGATATCTTTGGTCACTAACAAATATCCTTCTACAGAGTATTCCCAGTAAAACATGAAGTGCATCACAGTCAGTTGCTTTGCAGGACAGAAGACATTATGGAAGAAAATTTAAACCCTTGGCTGCTTTTAGCAACTGTTACCATATTTTGAATGAAGGAAACAGGACAGAGCAATTGAGAAACNAATCTCACAATTTGGTTCATGAGCATCTAATTTTTCTCGGTTTGAAATCTTTCTTTTTTTTAAAAAAAGTTTTGTGATTATTCAGTTGCAACTACAAGTGTATTAAATGTCCAGACACTTTACTAGACTGGAGATCACAATTAATAAATTCACAGTAGCCTTTTGAAAATATTGTCTTCTCTTGGTATTATCTATTTTTTTT
>VXBJ01005866.1:159536-258231 GCA_013400055.1 Nycticryphes semicollaris | reverse complement strand
GTCAAGAGTTTCTTTCCAAAAAGGCATCTTGACATGTTTTCAGCTGAAAGAAACAGCCATATTTTTCTTGAGCTGAACAGTCATTTAAGAGTAAATGTATGACAAATTCAGTATGTTGATGCAATTAATGTACATATGCTCACGCAAGGTAACTCCTGCTTTATGAGTTTATTTTGGCAAATGAATCAACGTGGCTGAAGTGGAATGATATCTTTGGTCACTAACAAATATCCTTCTACAGAGTATTCCCAGTAAAACATGAAGTGCATCACAGTCAGTTGCTTTGCAGGACAGAAGACATTATGGAAGAAAATTTAAACCCTTGGCTGCTTTTAGCAACTGTTACCATATTTTGAATGAAGGAAACAGGACAGAGCAATTGAGAAACAAAAATGTATCTTACAGTGAGACAGAAAAACACCTCAAGGAAACCTTTCTGTGCTTCAACTCATAAATATATTTTAAAGCTTCATCTACAGAACTATGTTGGCAAAAGGAAGCTGGCATGCATGACCTGCAAAACTGGTATTTATACACATTCTTTTGCTTGGTGGCTGTTTACAGGGTCGGTAGGATGTGCTTTCATGCACTTCTATCTAGCATATATTCGAAGGAGAAAAATAAATGCTGAAAATGGAAGTGGAGTCTTATTTCTAAAGGCTTTTGCCTTTGTAAACCCAAGGACAAACGCTTATTAAGTTATTCTTCTCTTTTCTTGTTCTCATTACAAAACCACTAACAATTTAGCACTGGTGATTGTTTCCAAAGCTAGTATGGCTCAAGACTAGAGTAGGAGAGGTGAAAGATATCATTATTAAATACTAGCAGATCTGCACAGTTCAGGCAGAGTCTGTCTGTGTTATGTCTGGCGCTAATACATGCTATTAATCATTCACCTTCATAATCACCAAATTCACGCCCTTTGTTTCCTCTCTGCACTTCTAATGGACTTTTTTTCAATTACAGATCTTCTGTTTATCCACAAAACACTGCAGCAGCCTGAGTATGACAAAATAGGCTTTGAATTTAAACGCATCAGATTCTTAAGGGAAATAGACTTTATTTCAGATATATGCATTTATATCAGGAAACAGACTTGACTACAATTGGGATTAGTGTAGGCCAGGCAGCTGGTTTCATGCATACCTAACAGTGTGAGAACAACAAAATCAGCTCCAGACTCAGTAGGATCTTAAACCTTTCTGTATCTTTACTTGTGCACCAAAACCCAGGAGCACTGCAGTATGTAAGAGCCTGCTTTAGGCAGTTACGAGCAGTCTGTACAGTTGAAATTGCTATAGATTAATGCAGAACAGCTTCTTCCTTCTCTTTTGTTCCTCACCTCTGCCCTTCTCCTCTCTCTTCAGCCCAGCCTGGGTATCTGGTCCACAACCCAATGGTATCTGCTTCCTGTAGCCTGTGGCATTCATGGAGTCTTATGCACATCTGAATATATATATACTGTATTATTTTGAACATTTGTGTCTTTCTGTTCTCTGTCATCTGTGTGTTTTCTTATGGGTAGAGGTGCCAACTTTGCATCTGGAAATCGTAAGTTCATTCTGTCACTTCAGTAACAGTAATGTAGCCATCTTCTCTGTGGTCACATGCTGATGCTGGATCCAAATACCTGTTCTGCCTTGTTTGCATCTGACACCATGGAATTAAATTATTAAGTCAGGTCTCAGTATCCAGAGTCAGTCTTGGGGAAACAGTGGAAAAATAGTATTGAAGGGTCAGACATCCCCTTCCAGCAGTCACCTTTTGCACACAACACCTACAGGGCTGTTCAATCACTGCCATCAGGAGGATACTGATGATGTACGATGGGTCCTTGTGGCAGAAGAATTTGCCAGTTTCTCTGAAGGGTGACTCTGCTTTGAGGTCCCACAACTATTGTTCACCATAGTCTGTATGTGGATGCTGGTGTCTGCATTCAGCTCATGAAGTCACTCTTGTTTTGCAATTAAGCATTGTTTTTTAGGGTGAAAAAGAGAGAAATAAATAAATAAATGAATAAATAAAGAGAAAGAAAGAAAGAAAGAGAAAGAAAAAGGAAGAAAGAGAAAGAAAGGAAGAAAGAGAAAGAAAGGAAGAAAGAGAAAGAAAGGAAGAAAGAGAAAGAAAGGAAGAAAGAGAAAGAAAGGAAGAAAGAGAAAGAAAGGAAGAAAGAGAAAGAAAGGAAGAAAGAGAAAGAAAGGAAGAAAGAGAAAGAAAGGAAGAAAGAGAAAGAAAGGAAGAAAGAGAAAGAAAGGAAGAAAGAGAAAGAAAGGAAGAAAGAGAAAGAAAGAGAAGGAAGGAAGGAAGGAAGGAGAAACCTTTAAACACAGCCTGGCAATGAACCCATGACCTACAAGAATCTGTAGTCCATTAGCAATCAGTGACCCATCATGTTCTCCGCTTTGCAGTCCTCATTATCTCACAGTTGATTGAACTCATGCAACATGACATTTATTTATTAATTTACTTGGAAATAAAGGACTTTAAGACTATCTAAAAATGGTACTAACTCAGTTATTCTAAGAACCTCATTTTTCAAAGTCTGTCATTTAAAATTCAATAAAGTATTTATTTGTCATTTTCCTTGTAATTCTGTGTTCTTTAATGGAAATCTCATTGATCGCCTTATAGATGCCTTATAAAAAGTTTTTCACCTATTCTGACATTTGAAGTCTTTCTCTGGACACAGTACCTACCCAAGAGGTTTCACTTAAAAGGAAAAATGGGCTACAAAGGGATCTGTTCCATGCTCCTGTGTTCTCCAGCTCAAACTTCTTCCAGAATGTAAAGATTAACTTTAAAACAGTGGTGGAGCTCTTTGCCCTCTTCCCTCCCTGAAAAGGAAACTGTCATTTCCAACTATTTCAGAATGTTAATTCTGTAAAACAGCCATGCTACAACCCTGTAACAATACACAGTTTATTCTGGGTGGCTTTGGAATTGCCTCTGACTCCTGCTCATTTCCCAATAATTACTGATAATTACACTACTCAAAACAAAATGAAACACAACAGACTCTTTCAAAGCTGTAGAGACAAAGTTTGTCCAGAAACTGACCTTCCCGTTTGGAGGTGAGAGGAAGTGTGCATGGAATTATATAGGCAAGATGAGTTGCTTTCTAACTCATTTTGATAGGAATCAACAAGCATAGGCAGGAGGAAAACCAAGGCAGTAGCTCTAAGGAGCCCCAGGCAGCAAGCTACGTGCAGGCTTAGGTTTATTCAGTGGCTTTTAGGAGCTGTCAACGTTCTGTCTCGCCTGTTATCTTAATATACTGCAACAATGGCAATGATAAACAACATACATTTAATATAAACCCTTCTTTGCTTGTTTATAGAATGAGTTTCTTTGGTCAGCATATAAACGTCTTTGAGGTCTTTTTAAGGCTCATTGCCAGAGGAAAAAGAAGGAAAAAAAAAGGCTGCTGGGGGAGCTGAGGAAGACCTGCCAAGTTTCACTTACACAGCAAAACAGTTTTTTTATTACTTTTCTCCTTTTTTCTGCACACTGGTTTTACAGCATGTTTCAGCAACACACTCAAAATTGCACCCACCCCAAGTTTCAATCATCTTTATTTAAATTGCCCTGGCAGAAGCACGGGCCTTGTAACTGCCTTTGAACTGCGGTGTAAGAGTCTTGGCAGAAAGAGGCCTTGGACTTGTGATGCTGCATTCACATCCACATAAGAGCTGAGGCACAAAACAGCCTTGGAGCTCTGCTGTTCCTCGTGGGGTACGCGTGCAAGCGTCGGTGGGCCTTGGAGCTGTGACACTTGGGCCGGCGCTCTGACGTTATATCTCCTTTGGCGCAAGAAGTGACGGACAGAGAGGCCTTGGTTTTCAGACAGCAGACAGGGAGCAGTGTCTATGCCCATCGTTCACACGCACAAGCGTTCTGTGGGCCACTGGGGTCCTGCAGTTCCCTCAATCATTTAAATAGCAAATCAAAACCCCTTTTTGTTTCAAGTCTGTATGGATAACTTCGCCTGTACCACCTTTAAAGGCAATACAAAGCAACCAGCTGAATACCTCAGCTTTTCAAAAATATCTCCACAGCTGGTTAGATTCATTTGTTTTCCTTTTGGCATTCCTTCCCTGGATTCAGTAAGCATGATCAGCTGCTATCCGCTGGAAGCTCTATAGTAACATTTCTATTATTATTATTATTATTTATCATTTGTAAATACAACAATGTGCTGCATCGCAGTTTGTCATACAGAGAGCAGATGGTTTATTATGAGGTTAACGTTCTGGAGTTTCAGAGATCGTGCATCTGATTTGCCAACCCCATCACTCCCACAAACACTATGGAATAATTGATGAATACTGGATTCAGCACTGTCAATACTTAAAATTACATTGTGTCCCACAATGGCTGAGAAATATTTTAATATATCTGTGGAAGTTATGCTGCTCCTCAATTGATTGAATGGAGAACTTTGGTTTGTCTTATGCAGAAGCTCAGGAAGGATGACTGATAGTCTTCTCTGGTTCTAAACGCATCATGACTTCGGTTATTTCTGATTCTAACAATTCTAAAAACCTAAGAACGGAGAATTTTTAATACAGGTATGTCTAGCTCTTCCAGTTGTACGTCAAATGTGGAAACAACTTCAGAGGCACCAAACGACCCTCAGAGACCTGTGAAATCCTCCCCTGTCCCCCCAACACACATACACAATTACTTTTAATATAATCATTTTAAAGCTAAAAATCAGGGAGGGAGGACTCTCACTCATAGCTTTGTGTGATCACAAAACTCTGTGGTAGGTATTAATTCCTTTTAAGGCAAAATAATTCAATGTCTGTGAAACAAGATAATATCAGCCTGATTTTACCTAAGAGAGTCAAATGTAATAATGAAAAGAATTCTTCTGTCAATTAGCAGAGCAGTAATTTTAGGCAGGATCCAGTCAGTGTGTCAGCCTAGTGGATTTTAACTGAAACTTCACATTTAATCAGTGGTGGAAGACTAAAGGAGCCTGTAATTGGTGCTGACATATGGTGCTTAGTCATCCACTAGAGAGAGGAGAGAATACACTGACAGAAACCACATTTGGTCTGGCAGCACCGTCCACCTGAAAGAACCATGAAACCATTAGAAATAAATCAGAGTGAAAAGAAGCAAAGAAGAGATGTCTTCACAAGACTCCAATTTATATTTGGTGATTATCAGATGCGTGTCATGAGCTCCCAAAATATCACTTGTGATCCCAGACCTGGACTTCTATCTGTGTTGAGTAGGTTTATGCTTCTTTCTTAGACAATAGCTAGAAATAGGCACCTCAATCTACCAGGCATTGGATTGAATTTTAGTGACGTATTATTCCCTATTAGACTGCACCTAAAGTGTGACTAGACTGTATGAATCCACCTATAAGTCATTACAGTTCAAAATCTGCATTGGCTGACAAATCTTCTGAGATTGCTAACCTTCATTTCAGGTGACATCTAATACTTTCAGAGAAGAACTGGAAGGTAGTAACAGTGGCAGAAACAAGTTCATGCATTGTCGGAACATTGGAGAGTAAATGCATGTCTGGTCCTCTGAAGCCAGCCACGTTCCCTATGAAAAGTTCACCAAAACTTGAGCTGCTGGAGGCAGTTGGGAGCAGAGTAAAAGAACGAAGTGCTGCAGGGTTGGAATGCAGGCTGCTGGAGAGGTGGTCTCTATTACTTTGTTGCTGTATTAGTTTCTTATTTCTCTTTTTCTTTTTTTTTTTTTCCTCTACAAGTCTTTTGGTGTTAAGAAGCTTACCTGAAAGAGAGATTATCTGGGTAGCTGCATTCAAGCTGTTCTGAAAACAAAGTGAAACAAATAAGCAATGTGTAAATAAATGACTGTGGTTAAAAAATAAAAATAATAAAGACACACACAGAGTTATGGGTAGAATATTAACCATAACTAACTTTAATGAAAAGAGTAATGATTTTTACATTAATGTGAAAAACCCTGGCATGTTGTGTTTTTATGCTATAATTTTAAAGAATTAAAAAAAAAAAAAGGCTTGATTGTTTTAAATGGAAAAACAGAGTTTCAGTCTTTACAATTTCTGTTTTCCTCGAGACTGAGTTGTTGCTCACAATGAAGACTTGATGGAAATACGTAAAAAATATATATTTTATTTGAGATTAATTTCATAGGGCCAAAAGAAAAGAAAAAGACCTCTTGACTTCATATTTGTCAGGAAACAAGGTCCAAACCACAAGAAAGTAAGGTACAAGAAGTGAACAAGACAGCAGTGAGCAATAGGAGTAAGGATTTTTGTATTTGATAGTATCATGTCAAACTGGGCAATATACTTTTGAATAAACTGGATAATATACTTTTTGGAAAGAAATAATCAGGTGGTTTTACCTATGGCAACAACGAAGACGCAACCACAGAAAAATATTGTCTTGCATGGATCAGTGATATGGCTATGAATGGATTTTTAGTAATGCTGAATCTCTCCATTACGAAATTATTCCTGGTTTTCATTGCTTTGCAGCAGCTACACAGAAGTGTGACACTCTAAGCTGGACTAATAGCAGTATAAATACTGTATATCATAACATAAACTGAGGCAGGCAGCACAGTGCAGTTAATTTCTTAGTGACAGGCTGTGTTTCCCAGGAGAAGTTTAGCGGTGAGGAGGTACAACTCTGCAAAGGAGGAAGGGACAGAAACTGAAGTCATCCTGATGAAATGGGCACAGCAGCTACACTGAAACCTCCTGTGCAGCTGTTGAAGGGAAATGCCAAAAAATCATTGGGTGCCAATGATGAGGCAAATAGGCAGGACGTTTCTAGAGGATGGGGGTGGGTCTCAGCATTGGGAACCATGTAAGAGGGTAACATGCATACATGCAGAAGAGGAGCAGGAAATAGGATGTTTTGAGGGAAACAGAGGAAGGAAACTGAGAGGCAGAGAAACAAGAAAAGGGGAAGAAAGGAAGAAAGCAGCTGGGGGAAGAGGTGAAATTAAGAAACAGCATTATTAAATATTCTGAGACCTGGGGTTTTTTTTCAGCTAAAAAACAAGTGGTGGTTTGAATTTGTCACCAAAGGCTTCTTAAAAAATTAGACCATGACCAAAATAATTCACCATGTTTTAACCAATAGCAGTTTAAAATGCCAAACTCCCCCCCTCATTCAATAACTTTAAAAAGCATCTAAGGTAAGATGTTATTTCGATGGCATGCACACGCAGAGCAGTGAAGCTACCTATTTGTTTATTTAAAAATGGAAAGAGTAGCAGTTTTGACATCAGTTACCTATCCTGGGCACAATATCCAGGCCATCGGTGCTCTGCAGAGTGACTCACAGAGCATGTGGTCTGCTGGCTGAAACGCAATAGCTCAGATGTATCTACTTCACAGTTCCTTTCCCTCCTCCAGGGTATGTGTGTATGTGTATGGGAAAAGCACACCAGGACAAAATATCATGCAATCATATTGAATCACTCCTGCTCTTTTCTCACACAGTTGAACATCCTGACACATTGTAAACTCAGCTGAATATGTGCCAGGCCACAGCAATCTGCTTCTCCTGCAGCAGTGACATTTCACTGTGAACTCCCTAACCATTGCAGCAGAGGCTGGAAAAGGGTTACCAGGCTGTTTCCTGACCTTTTATTCTTCTGATCATTTAGGATAACTTAACTTGTATTCTTATAAACTATGAATTAAGAAAACGGAGTCATACTAACTTCATACATACTTCAGGCTTAAAAGCGTTAATCTTTATTCTTGTATTATGAGTTAGAACATATTTACTCACCAAAAAAAAAAAAATAACGATAAATATGATGATGAAACACAAGATGGGATAAATGTGCTTTCAGTGGTACTAGTGTCACCCTATTGTTGTTAAGACATGGCCGAGGACAGAATTCTTCCCCACAGTGTGAACTGATTTTGATAGCCTTTAAACACACACAAAGGATGAGAAAAACCTTTATGCACCGTAAATACCCTTCCTCTGTTTTGTGGTAATAATACATCATAAAAATAGTTATGACTTAGCGATCTCAGCTTCCCTCCACTTTTATTAGCTTTCTTTAAACCATTAAATGTTAATGCAACTTCAAAGGTGGAACTTAAGAGCAACTGAACTCAGGTTCGTGCATGCAGCTCTATATTTCAATTAGTGATGGGCTGCCTCAATAGGTTCAGGTTTCTGTTTAGGGTACAGGAGTAGAAGAAAACTTGTGGTGAATCTCCACCATTACAGGCAAATATGTTACATAAAGATTATTCATAAATACTTTACGTCTTCATTTCAAACCACATTTAGAAATTGTCCCCACTCTTCCACTCTGAAAGGTGCCCTAGAACATCATTCCTCTGCTCACTCTTCAGTTTTCTCCTGTTACCCTGTGTAGAGAGAGAATATAAGCAAGTATAGACTGATCCTGCTACTCAAATATTTCTCAGTTTCTGGCAACAAGTATTTTAAGTTTGAGTTGGAAGTAGCATACGATCAATGTGATTAATAGCCCCTCTGCTATGAATCTGTTGAGTCCTTTGTGAATCCAGTGATAATTTTAGCTTCCATAACATCCTGTGGCAATGAATTCCACAAAGTAATTATACACTGTAAGGAAAAGTACTCCTTTTGTTTGTTTTAAAGGTCCTGGTCACCTTTAGTTCTTCTCTTAAAAACAACAATGGACAGTCATTCTCTGCAAACCTTTTCCATATCTTTTCCAATTTGATAGATCCAAATCAAATAGATAGACCCAAATATATAGACAATAGATTGCAATTTATAGACAGACAACGGGACAGACCCTGTTTGCAAGCATTTCTTTTCAAAGTTGATTGATTCTAGTTTTCCTTTATATAGATGCCAAAGTAAGTTCAACCCAGTTTGCCATCTTACAAATGGGATCATTTTATCCACACATTGAACTCAAAACAGATTACTGTAACCCCTATCATCATGAAATGGGTGTTTATCCAGTTTCTGTCTTGTTCTCAGTCTTCTCTTAATGATCCTGACTTTTTGTCAGTGTCACAAGATACTGAGAAGATTTTTTTCAGGGAATCTTTCCTGCATAGCAATGGCTACCTTAGATTCCAATATTTTGTATATATAACTAACTGACAGGGAAGAGTAGCTGTGTGCCTTACTTTGTCTTTATTGACTATTAATTTCACATGTTTTTTTTATTGTTCAGTCACTTAGCATCATGAGATTCTGCAATTCTTCACAGTCAGGTTTAGCTTTGAATACCCTGAATAATTTTGCTTCATAAGGAAATTTTGTCACTTTATTTATTCAACATAATTTTCAGATTATTTATGTTGAACAGTATATATCTTAGCAGAGATCCTGGGAGACTCACTTGATAATCACCCCTTATTTATCTCTAACTTTTGTTTCCTAATTATTTACCAGTTAACAATTCTGCAAGAAGATCTTTCCTCTCATCCCATGACAGCTAAGATTTCTGAGAGTCTTCAGTGATGGTCCTTGTCAAAATCTTTTAGGAATTTCAAGGATACGGTGTCACATTTTTCATATGTTCATAGACTTCCCTCTACAAAAATCTTTCTGAAGCTTTCCAGCTATACAGAAGTGAGATCCACCCTATTTATGTCCTCTGTTTTTAACATAAGCCTCAAACAGCAATTCAGTTTTTAACTTTCCACCTGATGCTAAAGAGTTATTTTTATTTGTCATTCTTTGGGTGCTTAACTTTAGTCACATTTGCACAGCCAGAAGGGCACGTCTCAGTTGGGTATACCTGTGCCAGACCCACAGATCTGTCCCAATCCAGTTTAATGTTAGCTTTCACATAGACTAGTTGACAAATTACTCACTCAGGTGACTCAGGGTGCAGACAAAGCGAGTACGGGGTGTCTTGCAGTCTTGAGAAGAACAGAGCCTATGCTCCATGTTCATGCATCAACCACTAGATGATGCCATATCCTGGGCACAAACACATATCAGCCCTCTCTCATCCTTCTTCCTAAATTCCTGTTGCATGGACATGTATACAAGAATCTTGGGTTCAAGACAGCAAAAAAGGATAAGAACTAGTGCTAGTGCTAAGTAAAGATAGGAGAAGATTTGGGATTTCTGGTGTCCACTTTGTGCTCTCAATCTTCCTTTATTTTTGAAAATAAATTCAAGGTCTTTACTACCTTCTTTAAAACAGGTTTTCTGTTTACCCAGTCGTCATCTTCTGCTCTTGCTTTCTGCATGAAATCATATCAGTGCCTTCTGCAAGTGTATTATAGCTTTCTTACCTGTACTGGGATAAGGAAGTGCCCACACTGCTACAAGCAGGACAATCTGTTTAGTCTGATCATCTGCATTTCCACACCTTTATATCAATCACTCATTTTGGTCTGAAAACTGAGAAAAAAAAAAATCTACATTTTCTCTTGAAGCTTGTCTTTCTGCACTTCATACAAAGTTTACTTCTTTTTTTTCTATTCTATTTTTCTATATGGCTGAGAAGATTTGTATTGTTTCTTTTAACTTCCTTTGCAATGACAAGCTGAATTAGACTTCTGTCAAGAGTTTTGGAATTTATTCTTAAATTTTCTGTTCTCCAAGATGTAGTTTTCATGATTTTTCCACTCTTTAATATTTCTAAATACTTCTTACGTAATCATTCATTCAATTATAAATGGAGTCTGCCCTATTGGTTTTTAATCTTATTTAAATTTCCTACTATCCTTAAAAATTCCTGATAGTTTAGACAAATCTGATTGAAAAGAATTTCAGTCAGCTTCACATTCAAGTTTGTAATTTCTGCACATCTGTTAACCTCACTAGTTAGGCCTCTTAATTTCTTGTACTTGACCTCTTAGATAGGAATCTTGATCTATTTTCTGTCTACTCCTCAAAAGTAATTTAATTGGAATAATCTTGATGTCACAATTCAAGTTATTTTCTATGAACATGTCTCCTATAACATACTTGGTTTACCAAAGCAGATTCAAAAATAGATTTATTCCCTATACAGTCATGAAACCAGTAAGATATAAAACTACTAATACGTCCAGGCATAACTGAATTCTACCAAGATTAGTTACTCAAGTTTTTGAATTAGTTGAATTGTTAAGAAATTACTCATTTGTTATTCATTTTGTAACTGGGAAGTTTTCCCACAATGACACAATTCCCAGTAGGATTAAACTCTGTAACAATTTCAAGACATTTCTATATCCAAATACAATTCTGATCCTGGAATCTATAGCAGGTTCTTAGTATCACCTGCAGAGAATCTATTTTAAAGAACCTTTGAAGTAATTGTGATCCAAACTGAATGTCAATGAGTCCTTTTTTAGCTATACTTCTTCAGTGAGATAAAATCATAGAATAATAGCAATGCCTATATTGGAAGGGACTTTTAAGATCACCTAAACCATCAACCTAACTCTGATAAAAACATTCACTATGTCACTAAGCACTCTGTCTACCTATCTTTTAAATACCTCCAGGATACCAATCCACTGCTTTTAAATTTATTTCTGTCCTACCTGAAGAAATTACACTTTTCAGTGCTCTTGAGTGTATTGAATATATACAATTAATCCTGATATTTCACAATGTTTTCAAAATCCTTGTAGTAATTCTTTAATTATCCATACATCACCATCCTGTTGCCCAGGCTCCTTACTTTAATAGGAGAATATTTCCATTTCTATTAGATTTCACTCTCCTTACTGAGTCTTTAAACTGACTGTTGACTATCAGACTGGAGTTTCTAAGAGTATCAACACTTTTTTTTTCTTTTCCAGTCAACGTTCTGATGATCTAGCGTGCTTTTTCTCATAATGAAAATTTTTGCCATTGCTTGGTCAATGGGATGATGCCTGTTGCCCATCTTCAAGGCTGTCCTCCTGTATCCCAAACACACAATGCATATAGACCAACAGAAATAAATTTATCTTTGGAAATTCAGAGCAGTTTGTACTGTTGAGGGGAAAGACAGGCTGGCTGCAAGGCAGAGGACATGAAAGGCATTTGGAGGAGAAGGAAAACACTGGAACAGCCTCAGTGGCATGGAAATGAAGTGTCATGAGCAAAATGCACCATGAATCTGGAGGTGAGTAAGAAGTGAGGCACTAAGAGATAAAGAGGCTGATCAGAGAAGAAAAAACAGGATTTAAAAGCAGTGCTAGGGAGGATGTGACTAGAATTGTAAGGAGAAAAGATAAGTAGCTTGGGACTGGTGTAAATAGACTCTGACGGAAATGAAGAGGCACTGAGGCAATGGGACTAAGCAAAAACCTTGGATATCTGTGCTTCTGTATTCCTCTGCTGTGAGCAAATAACTTTTAAACTCACTGGAATGCTCTCCACTGGCTGGTCCACATGCAGAATGACAATCTACCAGCTGATGAGCCATGTGAAATCCAGTTTAAATCCCTTGATACAATATTTATTATTATTATTATCACTGTGGGAAGTTAAGAATTTGGGAAGCTCTACACTGAAACTCATGATGTTAACAAAGTATTAAGACAAACATTTATCAAGTATGCAACCTCTGCATGCTGCTAAAGCTTTAAATCATATAACTGCATACCATGTTTTCAAGGACTGAAAGATTGCCACAGTTCTTTGCAGTTTCTATGCAGCCCTATGGTGAGAGCTTTTTCTCACATTTTCATTTTCTCTCTCTTAAGCATATATACAGATAAAAGTGCATATACTTATTAATTTCCTGGTGCTGGTTACAATCCCAACTTTTTTTCTGTAATAAATAAAACAAATGGTTTTGAGTTCAGAAGAAAAAAACAACCACATCACTTTATAGTAGTCACTATAATATTGATAGTAATTAATCTCTTTAACGTAGATGCAGCATACACTTCCACCAGAGTGTAACAGAAGTGATATAGGTTTAAGTCTCCATGTCCTTTGTGTTGCATGTCTTAGTTTCAAAATTACTAGTTTTAACTGATCAATGGTGATGGTAATTCCTATGTCTAGTTACAGATGGACAGGGACTCTTTGTCAGGAAGTGTGGTGACAGGACAATGGGTAATGGCTTTAAATTGGAAAAGGGGAGAGTTAGATTAGATACTAGAAAGAAATTCTTTACTGTGAGGGTGGTGAGGCACTGGAACAGGTTGTCCAGAGAAGCTGTGGATGCTCTATCCCTGGAAATGTTTAAGGCCAGGCTGGATGGGGCTTTGAGCAACCTGCTCTAGCAGGAAGTGTCCCTGCCCATGGTAGAAGGGTTGGAACTTGATGATATTTATGGTCCCTTTCAACTCTAACCATTCTATGTTCTATGATTCACAAGGATAAATAAAGCTCTCAGCTCCTCTATAGGTCTGTCTAACTTTGTAATTTCAAAATACCAGAAAACTCATCATACTAAAAGCACTGCCATTGTCATGTTCCCTGGGTAAGCTAATTAGGAATGAATAAGCTACACAGAGGTGACTGAATCTTTTTTTCTCAGAGTCATTCCCTTCTGTATCATAGACCTGATACAAGATTATCTGTAAAGTTAAAATTTCAGATTCCTTTCTTTCAGACTTTTCTTAACATTTAGAATTTCATTTTCAGAAAGATAAAAAGAATAAATAAAATTAAGTGTTAAAATTAATTTTTTTAATCAATTGGGGTAATATTCAACTAATCTGATGATAACTGTCTAAATGCAAGTTGTATATTCTCAGCTAGTTGTCTTGGCTCCTTGAGTAGTAGACACTTCTAGAAAGCATTTGTTCCTGCTAAGAAAAACATCAAACATATTGGGTTGAAACTTTCCGGAGATGTGGATTTCTGTCTGCTAAATGTAGAGGGAGCCCCAGTGATCAGGGTTAGATCACATCCATATATTTTAGAGGGAAAAATAGCTCAACAGTTTCTCCCATTGTGTTCTTACATATTCACAAAAAAGTTGGTATTTTTGTATCATGAATTATGTTTTAAGACTGCAACCCATAGTGACCCATTACAGGCTACTGATTGGAATCATATGTATGTTAGTATTACTACTAATTCCCTCATTTTTCAGATAAAACATAATTGTATGAGAATCAGAGAGAGTCAAACGGACTAAAGCTCCAAAATGAAGTATATTTTTCTGGTGATAAATCCAAAAGTCTTTCATGAGGAAACAGTTGTGTGACAGACATTGTTTTCTCCATAAATTCCAATATGCATCTCTATTTTTTTTCATTTTGATTCATCAGAAACTTATGGCAGTGAGCAACTTAACCGGTGATGACCGGTGGGGAGTGTGTGTTATAAGAACTGTGTTTTATTACAGATAGTTTGCAAAAAATTCCTTTTCTTCAGGTAGTTACAGCCTCTATGATTTTAACAGTTTATTATTGCATTTCTTCAAACAAACAAGATTTTCTTATACAATTTTCTATTCTTTCATGTCCTTCTCCCTTTTTATGCCTTGCATCTTCATCTGCTGCTTTCTAATTGCTAGGGAAGGCAGACAAGATGCCCCATTGGGAACAGATGGCTTTCTGGAAATCTACCAACAAGGACTACTCCTGGAATAGATTTCATCTGCAGGCCCCACACAGAGGTAATATATGATACCTACAAATAGATAATGCTCCAAAGGCTTAGGAAGCAAAAAAATATATCCTGCTGGAGTTCTTAAGCCTGTTATGACCACAACTTGCCAACAGAAAGGCAGGCATAGAAATGAGTCCTATATATAGAATTCAATTTTTGAAGTTAATTTTCTTTACATACGTATCAGTCCCCATGATAGGGACAGATATGCTTAAAATGCATTGTTTCTAAAGGGCTGTGTTTTACTTCTCAAGGGTGGATTTAATACAAAATTTGAAATCATCTATAATGTTATCCTACTTTACAAAAATGGTGTGAGACGTAAGATAATGTATGAAAATAATGTTAATGTCTTCACAGGAGTGAGAATGAATAATATAGGAATAAATATGTTGGATTACACTAAGTGTGAACAATTGACTTAGTCAATGTTATGTCTTTCTCTTCTGTGTTGTGCACCTTTACTTTAGTTTCTTTCATCATAGACAGGAGAAGTACTATTTGTAACATTTTATAAAATACATATTTGTTTTGGTTTTCCTCAATCTAAAACAAAATTGATGCTAACCATATTGTATATGGCTGTTCTGTGTGTCTGGAAAATATTATTCTGAGGTTATGGATGGGGCTATAAAACTGAGAGATCAGAGATATACTGTTTATGGTGAAAAAATACAAACTACAAATAGTAAAGTGACAACAGTACTCTGTATCCTCAGGATTCTAACCTCAGGATTGAAATAATGTGTGGTTTATTTATTGTTCCTGTTCACAAAGCAAAATGAATATTAGGGAACTTCATTTTTCATTATTTATGAAACAAAAAAAAATATGGTTTGTCTTTTTTTGGCTATGGATAAGAGTTAGTGAAAAGGAATCCTAAACATTCAAAGGCTAGAATGCAAGTACCAGAAAAAAATATCAGTGTTACTAATTTTATCATAGATTTTAACAATTCAGATGTGTTGGAGTTTTGAGGAGGAAAAATGGCTGACTGCTTTTTTCCCCAAGTGGGTTCATGACAAGTTTGGAAACTTGGAGAGGTTCCTTTTTATTATAAAGAGAAACTCTATGTGAACAAGTCCACAAGTTAAACACATAAACAGGAGGACAAGGAAAAGAAAAAAAAACCCAAAGACAGTAAGATACAACCTTTTGCTAGAGGTGGAAAAAAGTGATACTTGCTTTCCGTAAGACTGTTCAGAAGAAATGGCAAACATGGAACAGTAAGTATTAGTCAGAGTGTTTGTATTATCTTTATAACAGAAACTAGAACCAGATATTTAGGCCATGAAGGGGAGTAACTATAGAAATCTCATGTTGGGAAAGGAATATTCTTCAGTTTTTGAGGCAATCTTTGGAATTTTTTACCTACCCACTATTTGGATAAAGCTCATTTTATTTTGAGATAAGAAGCTGTCAATTAAGGGAGAAGGCTCTGGGGAGACCTTGTTGCAGCCTTTAGTGCTTAAGGAGGCCTACAGAACAGGTGGGGAGGGACTCATTATCAGGGAGTGTAGCAATAGGACAAGGGACAATGGTTTACAACTGAAAGAGGGGAGATTTAGACTAGATATTAGCAAGACGTTTTTCACTGTGAGGGTGGTGAAACACTGGAAGAGGTTGCCCAGAGAAGTTGTGGATCCCCAGCCCTGGACGTGTTCAAGACCAGGCTGGGTGGAGCTTTGGGCAACTTGGTCTAGTGGAAGGTGTTCCTGCCCATGGCAGGGGGCTTGGAATTCGCTGAGCTTTAAAGTCTCTTCCAACATAATCCTTCTATGATTCTGGGATTCTAAGATGCCGAGCTTTGCACACACACAAACATGCCATGACTGGTGATCTGCATACAGCACAGGGGCAAATTCTTGGTTGCAAATAAGGAGCCCTTGGCATTTCTGTGTAGGTTTGTTTTAGGTTGTAGCAGTTGCTGAGAGCCCCAAGGAGCTGTTACATGACCAAAACAAGGCCATGCTGCTTCCTTGTCCACATCCTCCTTTCTTTGGCTGGACATGTCACCCATGGGTGAATTTTTCTGAGAATGTCATGATGCAAAGTGCAGGGGAGCAATGGACTCACTGTTGAAGATTAGCCAAGTCCCAGGTACTGGCTATGAAATTTGTGTTATTAACCCTGGTGAACGATTTCTTCTACTCCGAAACAACTGTACAGTGCAGCAATAGTGCTTCTCTCCCGCGCCAGGACTTGACAGAGTCACAACAGCTTGGTCACATAAGCTTCTGGAGCAGGAGCAAAGGAGCAACAAAGTATCCAGAAGGATGTGACAGTGAATGAGCATATTTCCCACAAGCAGCCTTGCATCAAGCACTTTCCCCTCATCATGGAGCCCGAATACCCTGCCTTGGAGGACATGCTACGGCGTATTGGTGTATGCCTACCATGCAAAACAGTTCATCATACTATCAAAGATCAACCACCTTTATCAGACCCAATGCATGAGTCTTGCATACCAGGGTTTCAGAAATTAGAAAAGACTTATGGCATTTTGTCTCAATTAAAATTAAGTAAACAGAAAAGTGTGTCAGCAAGGATTTATCTGACCAAAGGTACTTGTCCAAAGTACATCTCATCCTTATATAGATGATTAGCAGAGAGCAGGTTAATTGTATCCTAAGAGTCTCAAATGACAAGAAATAAAGTTCATTAACTTCAGCCTGAAGCTGAATTGTGTCATGGTATTATCATTATTATTTACATTCTTGTATCATACATATTGTGTCATCCTACTTATCCTATGCATGTACTAGTAGAGTCTTTACAATCTTAGAATAAAATAATGGAGACTATAGTGCATAAGTGAGAGGAAAGAAAGGAATCCCCAGTTAGGTCTGCTCACTATGAGTCATATAGAGCCATACAGATCACCAGCAGCTTTTACACAAGACTTTTGCTGCAGAAATGAGGGAACGGTATGAAGGAAGCAATTTTGCAAACATGCTGGGGCAGGGGAGCATGGAATGACTTTTCCATTGACACCAGTTGGTGAAAAACTTATCTGTAAGCGTGTTTCCTTTCCTATGCAACTCAGAGGAATATGCAGACAGCACTAATTATTTGAATAAAAGATCTGAAATTGTCTTGTGAACCTTGTGTATGACAAAACATACTAGATTAGAACATAAAGAAGTACATCATAAGCAGCAGAGGCATAATTTCCTGTTGATCATTGTATTAGTTTGTCTCATAAACCCACCAGCAAAGACATTAGAGATCAACCGTTATAAGAAGGGCCGCGTCTGTGTTCACAAATGGTTCTTACACTGCCTTTTCCAATGATGGTAAGGTCTGGTAGTGGAAAGTGCAAGTAATTTTCCACAGACAGCTTTCTCCACAAAAGCTGTATCAACTGAGACTTTCGGGAGAGAAACACTTGATTGATCAGTCATGACTTTCAGCTCTGTTGACCTCTGCTGTGTTTGAGTCGCTAGTCTAGAGGTAAAAAGCTCTTCCTAGCAATTCATTTCCCCAACAAGATTATAATCTTGAAACTGAAGCAAGACTACATTGCTGCATTTCCCAGTCTCTTAACAATCTCTGTCAGGAAAGGTAGATTGATGTTGTTCCATTTCCTTTTATTATAGCTTTTAACATGGGAGGAAGTGGAATCTTTGCTCTTAACTGTTGGCCAGCAATCACAGTTTTGGGAGGAACACAGCCTTGAATATAGTAATTAAAATTCAATGTCAATGTAACTATTACAGTTAATGTGTATTAATTTGGGCATGTTGAACTACTAAGTATATGAGGGATATATTCTTATCATTGACAATAACAAGGACATCATCTTTAGCACTGTCACAGATACTCTTAAGCAGAAACTGTGATCTAAATAACTTGCTAATAAACAGGATCATGTAGTATTATTATCAGTGCCAGGGAATTTATCTTGACAGTGCAGGGCATCCCATCTTTTCCAAAACTTTTGCATTTCCAATCTAGGTTATAAATTCTGATTTCTAACAGTTCAGAATTGTTAATTCTGAGTCCAAGCAGTTGGCTGTTAAGGAAGAGCTAGAGACAAAAGTGGTCAAGAGAAGAGCTTAAAGGTTTTCCTGGACTTCAGCTTTTGTGAGTTGTAACTTTTAAATTCCATCAATACTGAAAATCCTATAGTTTTGACATCTCAGCTCAGATTTGCCTAAAATATTAATCTTAGATTCATGTTGGTGAGATTCAAGAAGTGTTTTTGTTTTCTAATAGCACATAATTCAGGCTTTGAAATGCATGCATTTAATCTGCATAATTTCTTTAGATTCCTCTGTATTCACTAGGAAAAATACCTGACATATTACAATTGCTGGAATAATATTCCAGCATATACATATAGTCAGTTAGAGTTCTTAGTGGCCAGTGTAAGACACTCTGACAGAAAAACAAGTGAAATGTCTAATTAATCAGTCATTATTGATGAAATAATTACCAGGTAAGTTGATTAAAAAAAAAATAATCAAGCTTCTTGAGGCCTGGTTACCTTCATTTATACGGTAGATTTCATCTATTCTTCATCTGTTATAGTAGGTAATTATTGAAAGCTACTAGCTGCAACTTTAAATAGATACTGTCATTTGAAACTCACTGCTGTGAGTGCTACTCTGTAAAATTTAGGAATGAGCATGCATAACGTTAATCAAACATACATTCTGTGGTCAAGCTTGTAAAATAGTTCACTATCTTTAGGAAAGAAACAAAAATGCAAATTGCTTTTGTTTTCCACAGAATCATTCAAAGTAGGGTAAACATGATCAGTTAGGTTGTCTGGTAAGATTATTCCAACAATTATTTTGAAGTATGGATTTAAATAAATCAAGTGAAATCAGGTTGTCCTCCACATACCTTACAGATATACATTATGCTTCTGACAATTCATATGGTCAATGGACAATTCCTTGATTCCCACTGAATCCTTCTAGTCTCCCCTTTCATGAAAGTAATTTTATTTCATGGCAAAATGTAGGATTTCCATATCAGATCATAGTAAATCTGGTAACACAAAGGTAGAGTACATTCATATTAGTATATCTGACCCAGATATTATCTGCACACCACAACATATAACTTATCATGTATCTCACACAACTCAAAATTTCTTCAGTTTATTAAATTTTGTTAAATACAGTTGTATTTCTATCACAGGATGAGAAGCAGACGGTATCATGCACTTGAATTACTCTGTAAGAATCTATTCTAAGCACTGCAGGATTAGCACATCATTTTATTGTAAATTAATCTTTGCTATTAGAATAGCCTTATTCAACATTCATCCAAGATTTGCTTTTCTCCATTTAAGTCTTATTCTCTTTGGATGTTCTTAGTATTTAGCATTCTCTCCAGTACCTACTCCTCAAATAGGTATGGAGAGCTCGTAAATACTATTTTAGTTCCTCAGTTACCAAGCAGATATATTCCACTTGTAAGAGCTTTCCATCTGAAATAACACTTTCATCTGCACAGCTGTTTATACTTTTCCTCTTTGATCTTCCTTTGTTTGTTTACCACTTTCTCCCATTTTAGAGGGTATATTATACACTCCTTACTGCCCTAGAGAAAAAAAAATAATAAAATCTCCAATTTCTCTTGCCCATTATTGAAGTCATGCTGAGTTTTTGGTTTTTTTTCTGTGAGATGTATTAACATAAATATCACAATTTACCAACTTACAGATTTACAGGTCTACAAAGTGTCCATATAAATAGTTAAGCTAACTTCAAGTAAGCTACAAGACTCTTTGTAGTTAGAAGAAAGATGACAAAAAGGGAAAGCTCTCACCTTAAGTTTTTTGTGCTAAATCTTTCTTACATACAGGTATTCCTAGATATGCTCTTGTCTCTTGTCAAATTCAGAAAGTAATCAAGAAATTTAACCCTGAGATAAAATCCAACCAGTAGGGTCTTCTGTTCTGACAGTAGTCTGCAACAAGTTAATATAAGTCACAACCATGTCCTGAAGCAATAAGATCTTGAGAATTTACAAAGAAATTCATGGTTGATGCAAAGGGCAGTTGAAACTGGCATCTCCACACAATGCATTGTGTGGATATTTTAATAAGCCTCCATCTCAATCCAGCATGAACTGTTTATTTATAGTAGCTACAAAAGGCAGTATTTCCATACGTCTTCTTTCTGATGTAATCTGTAGACCATACTCTTCTTTGATTTTGGTTTTCAGGTTTTTTTACTAAGATTTCAAATAAAATCACCTTTCATGAATTGTCAGTTTTGAAAGAAGATACCACCATTCATTAAATATGATTCTAAAATAATATGAAGGAGAAAAAATGTATTACAATAAAATTTAAGATGTAAAGAAGATGTTCATAGTACCAAAAGAGGTTTTAATAGATATTAAATAACTTTGCTCTCAGTGTTATATAAACAGATATATTGTGACTTTGTTTGGCAATTTATAGTCATTGTCAACAAGAACTCATTTGCAGCCTTTCACCTACAGGAAGTTAAACAAGGTTGGATGAATGCAATAATACTTTACATGAAAATTTATCATCTATTTATCTATCTACAAACATCATTCATTCTTTTATAAACAATATGAATGTTTCAAAAATTCAGATAAGATCCTGAAATTGAATACAACAACCTTTTCTGAAAAGGGAACGTGACAAAAACAAAATGGGGCTGTGAACTATTTAAACACAAACTAGAACAAAAGTCACTGCTAAAACAGAGAATAAACAAATTCATTGCAGTCAAGTTGAAATCCTTTATCTTTCTTTTCTGGATCTAAATATCACCAGTCCTTATTGTCAGATAAATAATATTTTTATATATATATTCATGACTAGAGGTCTTGTAAAACAAAAAAGTAAAAATATTAAATAATTTATTAAAAAAATGGAGTTGTAAAATGAAATTAAAATTAACTATTGAAACCACCCAAAAAGGTGGGTGTTGTTCTGAAATTTTGATCAAATTAAGTTTTTTTTTTGTTTCGTCGTTTTTTTAAGAACAAAATCAAAACGAATTTGTAAAAAAAAAAAAAAAAAACACAAAACCCAAATTGAACCAACCAAAAAATAAAAATGAACAGAAGTGATACATTGTGGCCAATTCTTTGATACCTTATATCAGGAATCCCTATTATGGAAAGGAGGCAGGGGGAGGATGCCTTCAAGGATCTTGAGGCTTTAAGCTGTGCAATGATGAATCAGCAATGCCTAAACACTTGGGACTGAGCTTAGCACAATTTGCAGTTTCTCATTCCCTGTGTCTCATTAGAACTAGAGAGAATTCCTGTCTGACTCACCTGGATCTGAAATCAAGTCAATTATCATTTGTAAAGTGCTCTGAGAAAGTCAGCCAATAAATTGCACAGAAAATAAAATACCAACATTAAAACTGTCAGATATTTAATGTATCTGGAAGTCACTTTAGAAGTTAGTTAAACAGACTGAAAGAAAGAATCTATATGGTAAAAATGTACAATCAAAATAAACAGACAGCCTTTGTTAAACAGCATTACATAATTTTGGTTTACAGATATATTCTGTTGCAGCTGATAATAAGCCATGCAGTGTGAATGTGGATGTAAATGAAGTGCTAAATGATGAATTACACCACTCCGATTACACTTCAGAAAAAACATCCTTTATCTAGACTGTTAGTGCCAAGAGTATTACTTAATACAACAGGAAGGGTTGAAGGGAAATGGGGGAAAATGCAGTGTAATTACAGCATTATTCACTAGCAAATGCAACATGTAGACAGGTATTCTTTTGTACCATTGTGTTCAGAGTCTACATTTGCATTATTCTCTAGGCTCTTTTAAGATATTTTTGGAGAAAATGTTTGATGAAAGATTGTATTTGATTCATTCCATATTTTCCTTTGGATCATCAATAAAAACCTTTAAACCAGATGGAAAGAAGAGGTAACCAATACCATAGCCTCAAAACAAGTGCTCAGATCCTGATCTAGTTAAACGCTTAAGCATATGTTTAGCTTTAAATATGTGTGTCCCATTTCGAGATTATTTGTGTGCTTAAAGTTAAGCATATATCCACATGCTTTGTTTATCAAAGCTGAATTGAGACACATTCAGGCACAATACACAGGCAATACTTAGACATCTAAAACACTTAGCGTAGTCTTAACCCTTTTTACTAATTACTAGCTAAAAGCTTTCTCAATTCATTGACTTGTTGTATCTTCTCTGTTTCCAGTATGTTCCACATTATCAATCTACCTCTTAAGCAGCTCTTCGTTCATTATAAGCATATATAACATTCCATGAAATGTAAACGAACTGTTCTGGTTTCCTTTCCTAAATCAGCAGAAGTGTTTGGCCAAAGCCAGATGTTCTACAGAAATTATTCCTCTTAGTCTCTAGTATCTCTAAAGCAGAGGGCCATGCTAGTGCACTTCTTCCAAGTGTGGATTCTCTTTTTCTAAATATTGTCACATACTGATCACTACTGACAGCTAGAGAAAGTCCTTAAAGAGCTATTTCTCTAATTCTTTAACTTTCACTGAAGGAAGATGCCACGTACCATCCTGCAATAATTTCTGATTTCTGCTCTTTCAAGGAAAATAATCTACGTTGTATAACACTTTTGGAATCTTCCTCAGATGAAGAGGACATTGTCACTGCTCATGCATTTCTGAGCCAGATAATATGTTCTAAGTAAAAAAAAAAAAAATAAAAAATAAAAAAATACACCATGACTCATTACATGAGAGAGCCAATGGAATGAAGTGACATTTCTGCTTGCCCAATTTCTCATAGTCCTTTCCACTGAGTTAATGCAGATTTTCTGCACATTATTATTTACACCTGGGCTTGCCCTTTGTCAGGAGTACTGGGGAGAAGCCATAGCCATTAGAACAATGAGAGACTGGGAGTAAAAGTGTCGAAGAGGTCAGCAGCTAAACCAGGGATATCTGCCCAGCTCTTTCAAAGGGCTTGCCTTGGTGCTACCGCTTACCACTTTGAAAAGAGAGCTTCAAATGCAACACAAAGCAAAACATAATCTAGCTCTGGCATTGGCACTTGGTGTAACAAGGTAATAGGAGGATCATGGAGCAAAAATATTGTTTAGTCACATAAGCCACCAGGTATTAAAGGGAATGCACACAGGGAGCAGATGTGGAGGAATAAGTGCTTTTGTTACTATCCCATGTTTGAGAGCAGACAGCTTTTTAAGGCATCTTATTGCTTTTGCTTTCCTTTCATCTGCGGCCCATAGCCAAGGCTTTTGAGGAACTCAAACCGGGAACGTGGCCAACTGCTACAAACGTTGTTACATGGTTTCCGAATTATGTTCTTGGGTGAGGCAGATGTTGTTTAAAATACTGGATGCAAAATACTAAAATGAGAATGACCAGTAAAGCAAGCAACTACAACAGCACATTCCCCAGAATAGATTTTATCCATCATGTGTGTTTGGCAGCCGGTCTCTGAGTGTTGCACTAAGTGAGAAAAGAGAAAGAAAAAAAAAAAAAAAAAAAAAGAAAAAAAAAAAGAAACAGTTTAAAAAGAATCTGAACCTCCTAAAGGCCATGAAGGAAAAGTGCGTTTCCTCAAGAAAATGCCAGGACCTATTCTTCCTACTGTCCCATGCTTTTCCAATTGCTCATTATTTAATTATAGTAATTTTATAGCATCTATTGTTACATTTCCTTACAGGCAGAAAGAGAACAGAAAGTCTTTATCTAAAATTGCATTTATTTTAAACTGAGAGAATCACAAAACAAGGAAGAACAAAAGTAAAGACTTGAAGTGTTTAATGTACCATGAGCTAGATGAAAGCAGAAAATAACTCATTTCTTATTAAACTAGCTTTTTACAAATGTGAAAAATACACATAGCTGCTCCTACTTTAACTCAATCATTTGTATGCTTGCTTAAAGGAGGTTTCTCCACAATCTTCCTTCCTGCAGCCAATGCTCTTTACCCCAAGCTTTATAAAGGTTATGTTATCTGGAGACAGCACTGTGAGGATTATATCCTCTGGGTTTCATTAGTTTGCACTGCTATCTAGGAATCAAAAATTTGTCCAACTTTTTACAGAGAGAAATTTAATTGTTGGAGTAATTCCAGAGACATTATGTTAGACTGGCAGGGACAATTAGACTCAAAGTACTTGTATACAATACTTGTGATGAAAAATTATGTATACACAATTCTCATGCAAAACTAGTATCCTATAACGATAAGGCAAAGCCTGAGAAAGTTATTGATCCATTATCAGCAGAATTGTGCTTGGCTAAAGATGGTCAGCATACTTTTTATGTATCTAACAATTTGTCTGTCACCAAAACAACCTGCTTCCATTTCTAGTTGTGCCTTGGAAATGAGTGCCCTCACCCCCATAAGATAAAACAGGCAAAATCGGGGCAGAGGAGGGAGGGGGCGGTAGTGAACAGGGCAGTAAATACTGAGGTTGAGTGAATTTTTTTAACTTCTGGTCTGCAGATCCACGTCTTTCTAAGAAAAAAAACCTCACTGCTCATAGCCTCCATCCATATCTGAAGTTCCTGCAAAAAGCCAGTGGAGCTACAGAAAGAGAAGAAAGTTTGCAGCAAGCTTCCCCCCATAGTACTCTCTCCTGTAAATAACCTGCTCTACTAATAACCTGCAGATCTTTTCACCGATAACCTGCAGGTTACAAGCAGGGAAACACAGTACTACTGAGTCATGCTCCCAGCCTCCACCTATCCCTAAATCTCTAAGAGCTAATAAAAAAAAGGAAATTGCTAGAATGAAAAACAAAAGCATTCTTTCTCAAGGAAAATCTTGTTCCCACAGAAAACACTGGAGACTCTCTAGTGACATCTAGGCTGTGCTACAGGTATATATCATGACACCTCTTGGGGTTTGGTGGCTCAGGCCAAGACCGTCTGTGTCTCTCCTTCAACAAAATTGCTTTGGATTCAACAGGGCTGGGAGGCAAATAAGATGTCCATCCAGAAATGAGAGTTGGGCATTATTCCCATGTCCCACAGTTCAGACACAGTACTGGGAATCTACTAAATATTCTTTTAGAGCTTTAGATTTTATCTAAGTGTCTAGAGATGATAGCGCTGGGTATATGCACAACCATTGTTACCAGGAAGAGGTATGCCATACTGGGCTTATGCAGCCATAAAAGCATCTATTGGAATAGAAAGAAAAAAAGGCTTTTCTTCCCATCTGTACACTTGCTATCAATTTGTCGAGTGGCTAACAATGAGCAATGTAGGAAGATAACCTTGAAATGGACTATGGGTATTTGCCTGTCTTGAAGGCAGAGACATTTCAGTCTTTTTCCTTCTTCTCCTTCGTCTTCGGAGTCTTTTGGCAAATTGCACATTCCCTACTGTAGCTTCTGCTGCCATCTCTTTTCCCTTGAACTTACATGCCAAACAGGCCATTGTAGTTCTGATGTACTATACCCTGTTATAGGGTTGAGTTAATGTGCTTCATGAAGGGATAATTAAATTATTTCTTCCTGTTCAGCTCAATAATTTTGTTCTTTTTTCAGTGTAATATTGTCTTTGCTCAACCTTGTCTTCCCTGCATGCAGTGTACTCTGCAATGCTGATTTCTAAACTCAACCTGGAAAATTATAGTGCAAAAAGATGATGATCAGCCTGGGACAAAAGGGAACAATTTCTGTCAGCCTCTACAGCTTAGACAGCATGGTTCCAAAATACTTTCAAATTTGCAAGGGCAGGAGAAGGTCTTCTCATCACTTCAGCTGTATAGATAAAAAACAGAGAAAAGCTTATCTAAGTCCAGCGTCAAGCCTTGATGCTCCAAGAACATTTTGCACATGACTAAACTATGCACATGTAAAGAGGTCTTGCACATGTAAAGATTGCCTGTGTTTGTAGAAAAAGATGTGAAAAAATGAAACAGAAATAGGAGTCAGAATCATAGAATAGTTGAGGTCAGAGGGGATCTCTGAATATTTTCTAGTCCAGTCCCCATGCTCAAAGCAGGCTTACCTACAGCAGGTTACCCAGGACTGTGTATGGTTTATTTTTAATATCTCCACAGATGGAGACTCTGAGTAATCTGTTCCAGTGTCTGACCATCTCATAAGAAAAATAAGGTTTTTTTTTTTCTGTGTTTAAAGAGAATTTAGGTTATTTCAATTGGTTTAAAGTCTGGTTTAATCTTTTTTACACCTTTCCATGAGCTATTTGTACACTTTGATAAGATCTCCCCAAGTCTTCTCCATGTTGAACAGTTATAGCTCTCTCAGCTTCTCTTCATATACTCAGATGCTTCATCATCTTTATCGTCCTGCACTGAACTTGCTCTAGCAAGTCCACATCTGTCTTGTCCTTAGGAACATAGAATTGCAGCCAGCACTCCAGATATGTCTGTAAAGAACAGGGGTGAACGATTACCTGCTTTGGTGTGCTTTCCTTATGTAGCCCACAGTGCTGTTGGCAGCCCAGGATGTTGCAAGAGCACATTGTTGGCTGACACTCACCTACTTGTCCACCAGAACCTCAAGGTTCTGCAAACTTGCTTCCAGATATATATCCCTCATATGGTTATGGAGTTATTCCTCTCCCAATACAGGACTTTGCATTTTCCTTGGTTGAATTTAATAAGATTCCTATCAGTATGTTTCTCAAGCCTGTTCATGCTCTGAATGGCAGCACACCCAGCTGGGTATATCAAACACACCTTTCTTTACATCATCGGCAAACTTGCTGATGATGTGCTCTGTCCCATCATCCAGGTCATTAATGAAGATATTAAATAGTATTGGCCCCAGTATCAGCCCCAAGGACACACCACAGGCGACTGGCCCCATCTTGATGTTGTGCCACTGGTCATAACCTTTGAACCTGGCACATCAAGCCAGTAGTCTTCACTGTACCACATAGTCCTCCTATCTAGTCCTGCTTCATCAGTTTGTTTATGAGGATGTTCTGGAAGATGGTGCCAAAAATCACACTAAAGTTAAGATAAGTAACATCCACTGCCTTCCTCTCATTCTCCAAGCCAGTTATCTCATTGTAGAAAGATATTAGATTAGTTAGAAAGCTATTAGAAAAGTTAGTTAAGAGATCATGCACTCTTATGTATGTGTGTGTGATTCTCATACATGTGTATATTAAAAATGTACATTAAGATTTAAAAAGGTGCAGAAGATAATTAAAACACAAGTTAATGGTATGTATCTCATTTTAAAAATCACAGTTCTGAAGGAAGGATGAGGACAGGATACTCAGGAAATCTTCACCTCTCCCCAAGCTAGATGCGACAGGCAGGCACCAATCCAAGAACAAGCTGTCAATTAGAAGATTTCCACAAAGTCACAGTTATGACATAGTAATAAATATGATCATGATTTTGAGCACTGACACAGAACAGAATGTCTCTGAATCAAGCAAAAAGTATCTTTTCACCTCTTCAGAGAAGTACAGCTGATGTTAGAGCATGAACTTTCTCCGGGAAGCAAACACAACAGCCTATGAGTGGTTTCTCCCCTGGAAGTAAAACCTCACTTTCTCAGCAGCAGACAGCCTTATAGCCCCAGTGCAGCTAGTTTGGTCTCGCTATTTGTTGGTGACATTAAACAACCGGATTCTAAGCCACAGGCCTCTGTTCTCAAGGTAATGGTGTGATCTTAAGACAATTTACAGAAGAAGAAGAGACCTTCTCAAAAAAATGGAAATTAATATCAAAATAATCAAGGTAAAAAGAGGCAAAGAAAGAAGGAAGGAAGAAATAAAGAAAGAAAGAAGGAAGGGAGGAAGGGAGGAAGGAAGGAAGGAAGGAAGGAAGGAAGGAAGGAAGGAAGGAAGGAAGGAAGGAAGGAAGGAAGGAAGGAAAAAGAAAAAGAAAGAAAGAGAAAGAAAGAAAGAAAGAAAGAAAGAAAGAAAGAAAGAAAGAAAGAAAGAAAGAAAGAAAGAAAGAAAGAAAGAAAGAAAGAGAGAGAAAAGGAAAGAAAGGAAAAGAAAGTGAAGAAAATAAAGGCTTTAGATAACTAAACCTTCTCTATTTAAAGTCCTTCCTAACTGAGTCAGTTGGAATGTTAGAGCAAGAAATAAATACCACTCTACATAGTTTCAAACACCATCATTTTTAGTTCTACAGAGTGATTTCTGGAAAACATACCTACTTATATGTGTTGTATAACAGTAGAAGATGGAAAGGAAAGGGTTAAGTAGAGAGTATTGTGTGCCACAAGAAAATGCAGAATAAAGGGGGGAAGTGTGGAAGGAGGTGCAGAAAGACAAGTCTGTGTCTGTCAAAACATGAGAATCATAAATGATTAGAGTCCAAATTACAAGTCTGTCTGTCATGAAGCATGATAGATTTAAAATACAGGAGAAGGCAAATGACAGTTAAAGAACAAGCTGGAAAAACTTTTGCCAAGAAAGAAAATTCACAGAAAAATAGCCTGACACAGCCAATCAAATTAAGAGAGTTCATCTTGGTGGAAAATTGCTTATTGTAAACGAAGGTAAATAACTATCTAGATGAGAAACAGACAATGGAATTTAATGAACATTCTGAACATCACTGTTTACTGTATGAATCATTATCACTGAATCCATAGCCAACTAGATTGGAAAGAAGATCAGAATTTATCTGAAATGTTCTGTCTACCTGGACAGAAATCTGTTTGACACAGCACAGTTCATTCACACCTGTGAAGGACATATCCTGTTAATGCTCCTGAATATATAATTGGCTAACAGTCTTTAAATATAGTGACATATGGGATAGATATTTTAAAAGATGGGATATCCTAAAGGTTAATTTTCAGTGTGACTGGAAATGACTCTCACTTCATATCCATCTTTTATATATGGTCTGCTTTATAAACACTCAGTTTGTTTTTTACCCGGGTTTCGGGATACGGTGTAAAATAATAAAACTATATTGGCTTTGCAAATAAGTTTGTAGAAAAATGAGTCTGAATGTCAATATTCCATTTCTAATTTAGACTTCAGAATGCAATATTCATTAAAAAACAAAACAAAACAAAACAAAACCCTCCAAAAAACCCTACCCAGATAACGTGGGGAAGATCAGGTGGAAATTATTGTATTGAATTTTACAGAAATATGAGCTATGTCATAAATTTGAATTTGTGTCCCAGTTCAGATTCTAAATATGGAGGTTTCTGGATCTGAGATTTTGCTCTGCACTCCCTACTAGTTTGCCTTGACATATAAATAGGACTGAGTGAAAGAGTGAGGGGACAAGGAAGCAAACTCAATATTGTCACTGCATACACTGATAAGTTTTCTATCAGCTGTTTCATTCAGTAGCCAACAGCATTTTGTACATAGAGATTGCTGCAAAGAAGTAGCAAAGTTACTCCTCTGGGAACATGATGACCCGGCTTTTAGGCAATGTGTCTAAGTCTAACTTTTTTGCTCTCCCTAGCTCTATTGTGACTGGGTATTTAACTTTAACCCAAAAGGACATTTTTCCATTCTACTTGAAGAACCTATATGCTGAATATCCTTTAGAGACACAGTTTCCAGTAGTTATATCACCTTGTTGAGTCTCATCTATCCCTGCAGTTGACTAATCAGTAAATAGTGGTATTTGCCGAGGTTATGTCATACAGTAAGCAATAAGTTTCAAATTTGCCCTTATTTAAAGAAAGTTGAATAAGACAGGCTGCTTTTTAACTTAATGAAAACTAGAGCAGTTCATGAGATGATTGATTAATAAAGGCCTTCCACTGCCCCTGAAAGTAGTCCTCTAAAGGACTGGAAGAGCTGGTATCTGTAGCAGATGTCTTTTAAAGTAATACCCATAGTTATCATATATTCACACAGAGTATAAAATGAAACAATTGTGCCTAGAATGGCTTCATTTTGCCAATCTCTAACACCTTGCACATAAGGAAATCCTTTAACAATGGAATGAAGTCCAAACTAAACAGAGCAGAATTGTTTTGAAGGATGGCTCATTTCCTACTTCTGGCTCTTTACTGTTGATTATTTAAGCACTCATTTCACTTTATAAATGGAAACTGAATCACAGTTTACCGCTGGAAAATTATTGGAAATCAGAATCCATCTGAGTCACAGACATGGCTATTTCCTCTCTGAACAGGAAGACTATGCTCAAATGGTCCTTTCGGGAGCTCTGAATGATAAAAAACCTGTTTCTAGCCTCTTTCAAAAAGATCTGTGTAGTGTTTTCATATTTCATTTAGAAAAAAAATCAGGATGTCCCTCTCCAAACATGGATGTTAGAGCAGGAAAAAGGAAAGGTGAATACACATTTTTCTACTTGTCTAGACAGCATAAAGTCTGTTTGCAAACCTGGAACGAGACAGGCCCTCTAGCTTCTCACTTCCCTCTTTATAACTTATTCATCTTTATTTATTTTCATTTATACACAAAAGAATACTGGAAACGGCAGGTTCGTGGCTTAGAAGGTATTTTTGCAACCATTTATTATAACAGATAATTCCTTTCAGCTCATCTAAATATGTTAACAATTTCCAGATAAAAGTTAAACAACAACAAAACCCCAAACCTACTCTTGCTGTCGCCTCTGTCTTTCTCTAAGAGCTGGAAAAAGTAGATTGATTTAACCGTTTGTCTAAAAAAGCAGGTGCAGGATATTTGTGATAAGTTCTAAAGTCCAGAGACTGTAGAGGGACATTTTGAGTTAGATTCTCAGTGAGTCTGAGAGCAGAGGCAGCAGAGCTGGACTGAGGGGAGCCTAGGGCAAGATGTGTCTGCTGATGGGGTGGACAAGGCAGACACCAGCCATTTCACTAGCAGAGCTGTAACTCACACTATTCAAACCACAGCCATGACAGTATCATACGCACAGAAAAGTTTTTTTTCTTTCACATGAGGCACTCGATCAAATACCAACTTCTGTGTCCTAGATGTCTACAGTTGCCTAGGTTCCTTCATTATCAGTGGGGAAAGGTAGGCACTTCTTAAACACAGTATAGTTCTTCAATTAGATGTCCCTAACAGGTCACTTGAATCACGTTTTTAAAATAGATTTTTTTTTTTTTTTCTACACAGGGGGCACAGGCTGACTGGCTTAGGCACAAACATCTACACTGAAGATTTCTGAAGTTTTTTAATAATGGCAAACACTTGTCACAGATCCAGATTCCCTTTCACACGAGTACTGAATAGGGCAACGTGCTCACTCAGGTCCTGCTCTTCAAAGTTATTTTCTAGTCAGCTGGTTCTCAGCCTCTACTATTTTATGGGTTTACTCTATCCCAGACGCAAGACTCTGAAGTTAACTTGGTTGAACTTCATGAGGTTCACGTCATCCCATTTCTCCAGATTTTGGCCCCCCCCTGAATTACAGATCTTCTCTCCAGAATATTGACTGCTCTTCCCACACCACTGACCTTCTTGAGGGTATACTCCATCCTATCACCTAGGTCACCAATGAAGATATTAAAAAGTACTGGTCTCAAAACTGAAATCCTGAGGAAACTGGTTGCCACTTGGATGTCATAGCATGGATCAAAATCCTGGTTATGCAAGTAATTTTCTATGAACTCTCAAGTCCAAATACCCTGACTGTATCTTAACCCTTTTAGACATGGTAAGAACCTGTTGCTCTCCCCTCATCTACTGAGCCATCTGTCTCATTAGAAAAGGCAATTACACTGGTCATGCTTGATTTGTAAATTCATGCTGTCTGTTCCCTGTTTTCTTGTCCTTCCTGTGCCCACACATGGCTTACAGGAGGATATGTTTAATCGTGTTTCATCATCTCCTCTGACCAGCTTCATCCCTGGGCACTGGGCACCTTAATGGGGATGGGGATGGACTAGGATGCAGGCCCATGGATGGGCCTGGCTTAGCAGGACCCATAGCTGGACACATGTGGGCTGTGAAGAGCTGGAGACCAGTCCTACTGCAGTGTCACTGGGGCAGGGGTTGGTGGCCCTAGGGGTTGACATGGGGTCTTGGGCTGTGAGCAGGTGGGTGGAGCCCTGGAGAAGAAGGTCATACCCTCAGGACCATGACAAAAGGAAGGATGAGAGGTATAGAATCATAGAATAGAATCCTAGACTGGTTAGAGTTGGAAGGAACCTTAAAGATCATCAGTTCCAACCCTCCTGCCATGGGCAGGGACATCTTACTAGACCAGGGTGTTTAAAGCCCCATCCAGCCTGGTCTTGAACACTTCAGAGATGGGACATCCACCACTTCTCTGGGCAATCTGTTCCAGTGTCTCACCACCCTTACAGTAAAGAATTTCTTTCTAGTATCTAATCTAAATCTGCCTTCTTTTAGTTTAAAACCATTACCCCTCAGCCTACAGCTGCACACCATGATAAAGAGTCCTTCCCCATCTCTCTTGTAGGCCCCCTTGAAGTACTGAAGGGTTGCTATAAGGTCTCCCTGGAGAAGGAAGGACATTTGGAGTGATGATGTTTGTCTTCCTAAGTAACTGTAACATGTGATGGAGCCCTACTTTCCTGGAGATGGCTGAACATTTGTCTGCCGAGGGGAAGTAGTGAATGAATTCCTTGTTTTGCTTTGCTTGTGTGCACAGCTTTTGCTTTACCTGTTGAACTGTTTTTATCTCAACCCAGAAGTTTTTTCCCTTTTACCCTTCCGATTCTCTTCACCATCTGCACTGGTGGGGGAGCGAGTGAGCATCTGTATGGGGCTGAGCTGCCTACTGGGGTTAAATCACCACAGTTACTAATATCCTGTATTTCCATACGTTCAGCAAAGTGCTCAGAGATCCCAAGTGACATGAGATACTTGTTATAACATGTGCACAAGCACTTTTATCATCTCCTCCCTCCGCACTTCCAGTTTAGGAATTTGTTGTCAAATATCAAGGGGATTAGTTTCAAACGTCAAAAGCAGATGTGGGGTTACAAGCAAATATATATATATATTTTTTAAAGNTGATGATGTTTGTCTTCCTAAGTAACTGTAACATGTGATGGAGCCCTACTTTCCTGGAGATGGCTGAACATTTGTCTGCCGAGGGGAAGTAGTGAATGAATTCCTTGTTTTGCTTTGCTTGTGTGCACAGCTTTTGCTTTACCTGTTGAACTGTTTTTATCTCAACCCAGAAGTTTTTTCCCTTTTACCCTTCCGATTCTCTTCACCATCTGCACTGGTGGGGGAGCGAGTGAGCATCTGTATGGGGCTGAGCTGCCTACTGGGGTTAAATCACCACAGTTACTAATATCCTGTATTTCCATACGTTCAGCAAAGTGCTCAGAGATCCCAAGTGACATGAGATACTTGTTATAACATGTGCACAAGCACTTTTATCATCTCCTCCCTCCGCACTTCCAGTTTAGGAATTTGTTGTCAAATATCAAGGGGATTAGTTTCAAACGTCAAAAGCAGATGTGGGGTTACAAGCAAATATATATATATATTTTTTAAAGAGAAATATATAAACTTGCATTTCAGACACCTTAACTAAAGAAATGTGAATCACTTCAAACAATCCTTGTTTTGCAAAACTATTTAATATTCTAGACTGCTGGTCTGCAGGCGTCCAAATGGAATGCTAATTATCCATTTTCTTCCCCAGCTAAAAGCGTCATAGAGGCTGACAGAAGGAAAGGCACTAGACTGTTGAACAACAATACCACACTTTCAGTAGGAAAGACAACTATAAAATGTTTCCTGCAGCCTAATTCTTCTAGCATCAGCTGATCCTTTACTAGTCCCTACTTGACACCAATTAATCTTTCCTCTACAGCTTACTGTTCCTCAGGGCCCTACCTTATATTCCTTTACTTTATGCTGAGTTTAAAATGGAGGTTGGGAAGAACACAGGGTCTTGAACACAGCAGTGATACTTTTAAATTCTTCCTAATCTTATGAGGTGTCTTTCATTCCAGTCATTCATTGCCTGGCAAAAATATTTCCAAAATTGCTAGTTCTCTGGAATGTCTCCATCATCATTTCCTTAAAACAAGTGATGGCCCAAATAAAAAGCAGAGGGAAGCTCACCTTTTACTGTCTGCCAAGCCAAAGAGACAATGAGGTAGTATACTACATGGTTTTTAATGTGTCTTCCCAACTTACTGCATCTAAATTTAATTATTTGTTGATGCACAGAGCATAGCTCTGTTCTTCATCACATTACTGAAGATTGCCTCAAAATGAGGAAGAATATTTAGGCAAAGTTTCTGGAAGGCCAGAATATTAGGCAAGGTTTGTCAGGAAAGACGTCATCACCTGATATATTTGGAAAACAATCAAACTTGGGACTTTTCATATCAGTAACACACATGCATGAAAGGTTTTCTTATTCTCTAGCAAAGCATGCTAAATCTTTCGACAATTTCACTTCATTTGGACTATGGTATTCAAAAGAGATTTATTGTTATTGAACAACTATCAATATCACTATCCTGCAAGAATACTTTTATTTTATATACTGATGGCCTTCGATAACATCCAGATTAAGGTAGATGACATAACACAACCTATTTGTAATGATTTTTTGGCTATAAAATACAGAGTTCTTTTAGACACTAAGTATAGATTAGGCTTTAAATTTACATTCCAACCATGTGCTACTAAACTTCCTATTCAATGCTTTTGGAGATCAGCCTATAAGTAAACTAAGCAGAAGGTAATAGCTCAAAGCTGTCTGTAACCTCCAGAAAAGCAAATTATCATAACTCTTCCTAGTACCCTTCCTAGTACCCAAGGTGGACTCCAAGCCAGTACATGGACTTATTGTCAATGTTTCCTCTGTCTTGAAATGTGTTTATTTGAACTGAAACCTGTTATGTCAGAGTCACTGGCAAGTGTTGAGGTTTCAAGAGTTGCAGTGATCAGATCTAACTACACATATTCTCTGAAATTAGAAGGTCAGGCTTCTGTCTCCCTTTCTCCTCTTTTGCCTGGTCTTGGCCATACACTCTATTTTGGTGCCAGTTCTGAGCTGAGATAATTCACCAACCCACAAAAATCCACCCCAACTAACCTACCAAAAAAACCCCAAACCAGACAAAGAGGGCTAACTTTCTATTGGACTATGAAACTGAACTGTCTAGAGAAAAGTTCAGAAAGTCTCTTGAACAATACAAAGAAGGGCATAGGGTTTTGATTCCTGGAGCTGAGAAGGGAGGTAAATATCTGAGAGGGAGAAGTGAATGACAGCCCTGCCCTGGTTCAGTTAGGCCATTTCCTAAAGTCCAGTGTTTTATTTATGCTTTTTTCTAAATTTGCATCTCTTCTGAAAATTCTGGGCCCGGGAGATGGGGTCAGGAGTGACTGTGGCAGGAACAAGAGCACATCCTTCTCATGTCCCCCGGTCTCACCTCTGTACAGCTCATTTCAGTCTGGAGCATTAAGTGTTTTCACTCTTCTATTCTGAATCTGTCAGATCTCTCTAATTCTATCAGCTGTGTTAGTTCTGAAGTACAACAGCAAGGTCCAATGATCAAACTTTAAAAATGATCTTTGCCATACCCAGTTTGCAATGGAACGTTTGGAACAATGACTTCTATAGAGCTCCTCCCACCACTGTGCCCACTTTCTTCCAGGTTTTTACACTTTTACTCCCAAGTGGTTTTTCCTCATTTGCACCAGTTCAGCTCTGCTGATTCTGATTCTGAAAAATAAAAAAAAAATTATTTACACTTGATTTGTATGTGCTCAGTATGGAGAATTAGAATAACAGCTGAGAAACTGTGTTTTGTTTCGTGGCCAATATGGCACGTGTAAAACTTGTAGAGCAGCAGCTGAAAGGCTGTGTTTTTAGTTTTGGGACCAATTTGACATCTTTTAGCAATTTTTTTGGGCAGCAATTCAGAAGATTCTGATTCTTCCCCCACCCCAGACACCATTCTGGTATCTTTCCATCTAAGATTTTTGACACCTTTTGTCTGTGGGAATCAATAAACAAAGTCTGAAAATAATTTTCTCTGCAAAAATAAACTATTATGGAGATTTCTGATATCATTTTTGGCCAATGTATGACTTCAAAATCCAGGCTTTTCATCTTCCACTGCCTATGTTACGCTACATTTATTATACTTTAATTTTAAATGTAATTACTTTTTCTTTTCATAGAATTATGGAGTAATTTGGGTTGGAAGGGACCTTTAAAGGTCATCTAGTTCAACCCCACTGCAATGAGCAAGGACACCTTGAACCAGATCAGGTTGCTCATAGTCCTATCCAACCTGACCTTGAGTGCTTCCAGGGATGGAGCATCTACCATCTCCCTGGGCAACTTGTTCCAGTGCTTCATGACCCTCATTGAAAAAAATGTCTTCTTTCTATCTAGTATGAATCTACCCTCTCTTAAAATGAACCCATTACCTCTTGTTATATCACAACAGACCCTGCTAAGAAATTTTTGAAATATGAATCTTAGAATGGATATGTTCCAGCCAGATTTCTAAATGAATAATTAGCAAAAGTTTATTACAGAATTTGAAGGGTGATTGCTGGGGCTATGGGGAATTTTTATTATAAGCCTCATATATGTTTCATATGTCTGAACCTTTTTATGTAGTTTTTTATAAATCTGTTATTCTTGAAAGATGTCAAACAACAACATTGTATCAGGAGTTCACTCTGCATCTAAAGCCAGTGCCTCTCATGATAATCCTCTACATATTTTTTTATCTCCTAGATACATTTAGGAGATTAAGTATATTTCAGTTTCTATAAAAGAAAACTCCAGTTTTAGAAACTTCAGTTTCTAAAAGGCTTTGTCCAGAACAGATTCTAATTCTAGGGTAAGATATTTAACACAGACTTCCACTTATTAGGGACAGGACTGACAATAGCTTTAATTTTATGTGACTATCAAACAGTGCTTTATATCATGGTAATAACATATTTTTTTTTTACCATAGTCTAGATTAAAGCATAAATGAGAAGCTGGCAGTATGCAGGTAGGATTTGAAATCTTTTGCTTCCCCATTTAAACCCACTATGAGACTCATATAAGGAGACAGATTATTTTACACTGAACTTAGTAGTGTCTTCTTAGAAACAGAGCTAGTCTCATGAAGCTTCCAAATTGATTTATTTTGGTTCTCAGCTCTTTGCATTCTATCACTTATTAGACAGGCTGGTGCAGGCAGATGATTCTAACCTGTAGTACTTGTCACACTAAGTCACTCAGCTGAATCATGCATACAATTGAATATGGAATACAGTTTTACCACTTCCAAGTTTTGTCATTCTTTGCATGTGGTTATTTTCTTTCCTTCTTGTTGCTTATGCATGTGGGCCTTCTGCACATTCAGTCCTGGCTTTCTAGGAGGAACTGATAAAAAGAGATTTACAGATCCCCTATTGTCAAATCTCAGTAGTCAATATTTCAACCCTGTTTGGAGGATATAACATTGGATGACCCATTGAAAAGGAATGGTTTCACCCTAACAAGAAAATATTTAAGATCTGACTACTCAAGAAAATCTTTGTATCTGCTCCACTACTTGGAATGTCATTCAGCAATTCTTAGGGGGAGCTGTAATGTGCTGACATATCAGCTACAATTTTAAAAATCTTTACACAATAGCAGACACTATTTTGCTCCTGACTTGCTGAAATTACTTATAGAGAGTCACAGCTCTCACCACAGGGAGAGTTTAACATCCCTGTCTAGAGTCTGAAAATCTCTAAATGAAATCTCTGTTAGATTCCAAAGTTGTTCTCATAAATATCTTTCCTTTTAGCTACATTTCCCCATTAAGCAGTGTCAGAAGACAGGCACAGACATTGGGACTCAGTCATCTCTATTTTTGTGATTGCTTGAATAGCCCCTGACATGGTTTTGATCAGCTGGAACTCTTCCAAATGATTCCCAGGCAGAGTTCGGAGTTACTGCTAAGGATCACTCCTGATAAGTGTATTGGAGGAAGATACCCTCTCTAAAAGCAAAGAGAGTTCAACAGTATGGACATGACCAGACTACACCAGCTGGCCTCACTCCAGAGAACGGACCCTAAGGCTGTTTAGTTGCCTACTTTTAGTAGATGTAGTTTCTAGGTCTCGTATGTATGGCTGTATATATGACTCAAATACATGCTCTTTGTTGTAAAATGGCTAGAAGACCAGTTGAATAAACCGTAAATACTCTATTAAGAAAGTGCTAAAGCATTAAAATTAAGTACTTAATGCAGAATACCAAAAGTATATTTTGGACTAGCTTTCGGTTATCACTATGTATTATTCTGTGTTGTTGCTCTCTGTTCTGTTTAATTGAATATCCCAAGTAAAAATTGACAAAAAAGAAAATGTAATCCATAATGAGAGCTCTGCTGGCAAACCACATTCACTTCAATATAACATTTATGTTAAAGGTGTGATGCTTTCATTTTTGAAAGAAAGGTCAAATACACCTTCCTGGAGAAAAAGACCATTCTGCTGTCTCTAATAAATGACAATAACACACTGCAGGAAGAAGTTAGACTATTGTTATATTCATTTAGTTCCTATATTCATTGTGACCCCACTGTGATTATACAAAGTGCTTTATCACATGTTAAAGCATAATTTCTTCAGTCCAAGAAGGTTGAACAGAGTGTCATTAGAGGTTCTCAATGTGGCATCCTTTACAGATTTTAGATACTTCATTAAGTGAAATGAAATGTACGGCATACCCACATACGGTGTTGAATTTTGGCCTTATGAAATAAGAATACCCCTTGATAATGTGGTAAATTCATAAGATACAGGGGAAAAAAGAGCAAACCTCTCAATACAGTTTAGTTCTTCTACTCCATAGGAGAAGAAACAGGGCATATGCAGGTCAGTCTTTTTCTCCTTGTAAATTAAACAGAGCCTGAATTTTCTATCAGCATTGAATAAATTTTAGTGTTTCTAGTACGTTTCCTGAGCAAACTCTTGTGAAGCAGTAAACATTATGGAAGCCCAGAGTTCATTATATCTCTGACGATGTCTAAGTTTTCCATGCTCGCTCTGAGGTTGCTATCAAGATCTATTTTCAAGATAAATTATTTAATTTCCTCCCCTAAATCTTTTTTCCAGGCAAGATACACTAGCTGTTTTGAAAAGGGAGTTGTTTTTTGCCTTTTTCCCAGAGAGCTTTAACTTCAACAGATCAGCCGCTGACATCTCAGGTTAAGCTATCTCAGCATAATCACTGATACTACAGGGTTTGCAGGAAGTGAAATGAGCTCTGTGAAGGTTTCAGGTCAAATATTAATCTACCTGACAGTAGCATGTCTGGAAAGTTTCATCTTCAGCATTCCAGTGATGCCTAAATCCTTCCCACCTGCTGGGGCGGCACCAATTCCCAATTGATAAGATAATTTAGAACTTTAAATTTGCATTTAAAAGTCTATTTCGAGAAGAGTTTTTATCTGCTTCCTGTAACTTCGTATACTTAAGGGTGAAGGACTGGAAACTGAGTGTTACTTACTCTTTTTAACTGTTTCTTAGTATGTTCTTTTCTGCTTCAAAAAAAACCCCAGGTCTCAGACACAAACTTATAAAGCTGATGAAAAGTATCATCTCTCTGTTCTGTGGCTGGGAATGGATAGTGCTCATTTAATTTATGTACATGGCATTTTTCTTCACTGGTGTAAAAAAATGCAACAGTAGTCATAATGTTCCATAAAGCAGTTCCTCTTCAACAAAAAATCAGGCAGAATTAAGGATATTTATACTGTGTTGCATAACAGATGCACTGTCTTAAAGAGGTAAAACATTTCTGCCATAGAAATCTTGCCCTCAAAATCTTACTTACTCTACTTCTGGAAAATTCAAGGCAAGATCAATAAAGATAACAATAAATAAATTTACTCATTGCTTTAGCAAAAAAAGGTAGGGTATGGTTAGCTCACAAAGCTGAAACATGTTACAGGAAGCAGAAAAGAGAATTTTCTTCGAACACAGAAATCCAGAACAGATGAAGCATTAGTGAATAAAATATCAGCTATTTCAATAATGGCTGAAACACGGATCAGCTACCAACTAGTTCCTACAAGCATAATGGAACATATCCTATAAAGTTCCCATCCTCCATACTCACAGGTGTATGTGCAGTTCAGCATATACCTCTTTCAGTCCATTTTCAATATTGTCTAGTCATCCTATAAAAACATGCAAAAATATGTCTCCAGAATGTCAGCCAGGTCAAGTTCTAAGAGCTGTGAAATCAATATCTAAGAAAATCTTAGTTTAATTTGATACAATTGTAAAATTCAATTTATAATTATGTATTATATAATTAATTCTACAACCTTTGTAAAAACACAGCTGTATTGTATACAAACCCTTAATTGTTCTTTGTAATTCCCAAACTTTCTCTCATTTACATAGTACAACCTAATGATGAAATATTTGATAATCATCACAAAACATGCTGTTACTGCAGAAGAGCTAATCTGATCCATTTTACATTTATGTAAACCTGTCCATTTCAGGAGACTTAGAAAATTCATTTATGAGTGAGGCTCTACATCTCTTTCATCTTCATTGATTTGGAGATATCAGCTAATAATCTCTTGTTTTAAATACTTACACATATAAACCTATATATTATTAACATGCCAGTTTAGTATATACGTCAGTTAAGTCATGTGTCAGGGGAGTCTATTCTACCCTTAAACCAAGGATAGAATTTATGGTGGAAATAATTTTGTAGTTCATGATTACCCTGAATATGTCCAAGATTTTTTTTCTTAGTTGTCTCCAACAGCACCATTACCCAGTATTATAAAACTGTCTTTAAGGTATTGTCTTGGAGGAATTTAGGGCACTATTCAGAAGAGCAGTTTGGGAAAACTATGCCTATTTAGATGACTCTGAGATCCCGAGTGTGTACAGTAAGCGTTATCTCCACTACCCTTAAACATAAACCAGAGACATCCACACTTGATCTAGTTATTCTCTTTGAGCTTGTCATTTGAAGGATGGAAGGGTATGACTCATCTGGTCTACTTGTCTTAAAGTCTCATTTATGTTGAGATTAAACGCAGAAAGTGTGTGAATTTCTTCATCATAGTGACTATGAAGGGAGTAAAGATGACTAGTTGACATGAATGTCTACATCTCAGGTAACTAAAACTAGCTGCTATGTCTCCCACACCAGAGATCTCAAGCAATTACCCTTGTAGTTAAGTAACAAAAAGAACTGTTTTCAAGATATGTCTTAAATGAGGAAACAAACCTGTATGGCATAACCAGAGAATCACAGACTCACAGAATATCAGGGATTGGAAGGGACCTTGAAAGATCATCTAGTCCAATCCCCCTGCCAGAGCAGGAGCACCTAGAGCAGGTCACACAGGAATGTGTCCAGGCAGGTTTTGAATATCTCCAGAGAAGGAGACTCCACAACCTCTCTGGGCAGCCCATTCCAGTGTCCTGTCACCCTCATTGTGAAGAAGTTTTTCCTCATATTTAAGTGGAACCTCCTATGTTCCAGCTTTCACCCATTGCCCCTTGTCCTATCATTGGCCATCACTAAGAAGAGCCTGGCTCCATCCTCCTGACACTCACCCTTTACATATTTATAAACATGTATGAGGTCACCCCTCAGTCTCCTCTTCTCCAAGCTAAAGAGGCCCAGCTCCCTCAGTGTTTCCTCATATGGGAGACGCTCCACTCCCTTAATCATCTTTGTAGCCCTGCCCTGGACTCTCTCAAGCATATACTTGAAATTGTAATGGCAGAACACAACACAGATGTTAGAAGAACCAAAGGCGGACAAAGTTAGATTGGCTGAAAGCGATAAAAGTACTGGTTAAAACTTTTGGGCTGATGTGAGATTTGTAACATAGTTTCTCAAGGTCTCATTCTATGCCTGATTTTATTTATTCTCTATAAAAATAGTTTGTGTGGATGATTAATAGTCTAACTAGGCCTCCCTGTGAGAACCACAGATTTTTGTACTAAGCAGTTCTTCATGACATAGCAAGAAAAAAATTGATGTCACATGGGTCAGCTCAGTTATCTAAAGCACCTTCATCACTGACAGCACATTGGTTACCTGGATTACCTCAGGTATATGAGTAGGGGACAGCCCTTAATGTCCATCCATCACCTCTATTGTTTCTGTCAGTTACCTCAGAGGACCCAGAGAAGAACAAGATGTGGGATGTAATTTTAACACCAAAAGTTATATTCTACAAAGTATTCTTCTATAAAATAAAATTTCATCAGCTTGAAATAGCAGAAGGCAGAAGAGACCTGAATATTCTTATTCAATCAAGTAGTGTCACGTCACTATAAGAAGGCAAAAATAATCCTAGCGCGCTTCAGGCAAAGTGATAGAAATAGAGACGTGTTGATGCCATTATATAAGGCGCTAGAAAATTCTCTTCTGAAATACTGGATCCAGTCCATGTTCAAGAACTGTGAATTTAAACTAGAACTAACTTGGAGAGTAACCTTTATACAGATCTGTAAAATTAAAGTGAATATATGAAAAATCATAAATATGTGTAAGCACATATGGTGAAAACCATCAGGGAGAAAAAAGAGCTATTAAGCTGAAAGATGCTGTTGGCATAGTAATAAAATGGTGCAAAATTGTCATGAATACACTTAAACTGGAAGTTAGAAGATTTCTAATATTAGGAGCAGTTTACAAGCAGAAACAAATCTTAGTGCATTTCATAATGAGTCTTACAGCATTTATAAACTGCTTCAGTTGCCTATAACAAGAAGCAACAGGGCTTTATGATCCACTAAGTTTTTCCAGCCTTTTGCACAATGACACTGAAGGCTTCAGCTAAAGAAATTCTGCTTCTTCATGTAAGTGGGAAGCTTTCAGAAAACTTTTATAAGTACACTGGTAATAGGTTTACTTTCATTATATTAAATGCAAGTGTTCATTGAACACTGCTATTCTAAAAATCTGTTAATATACTTTAGCAATTTTTTTTATCATAACATTTTCATTTATAGTTGGGTTATAGTGGACTCAGATGTCGGGTGCAGCTTCTTCATACTTATATTTCACCATAATACAAAACAGTAGGGTGAAATGTTTATGTTGGTTTTCTTCGCTTTCTGGCTTGTCTCATAGTTCCATTTGTTGAGACACAGTTTTATTCACTAGATGATAATGTTCCACTTTTATTCTGAGAAAAGACTTCTTTAGAGCTAATAGACTACATTTTAAGTGTTAAACATCTGCAGTATGTCATATATTGATTCTATGTGTTTTGTTTAAGATAATTTGTGTCAACATTGTTTTGCTTATTTATGTTTAATGAGGATTGAAGTTACTTTTTATAAAAGTGAATAAACTCAGGAAATGCATGTCAGTTATTTATTACCATACAAACCATTTTACGATTATCTTTTAGCAAACAACCACTTCAATAAAATCCAAGTAAAAGGTTCTTTCATTGCTACCGTCCAACAGTATGTTTTCCAGGTTTGGTTACAGGTGTTAAGAGTAATAGCCATGAACTATTATTAATAATTTCAATAGCAATTAGGTTAATATCATATTAACAATAAAAACAGTACTTAGTCATATGTATTAGTAGTCTCATTCATATCACAGCCTCCTACACTGATATTCTCTTTGTTTTTTTTTTTTCCTCCCCAGTTATATACCAAATAAAGTCTATAGATACAGGTGGCTTGAGACAACAGAAACTAAGTGGTGACTGAACTGAAATCAGTGGAAGGAATATGAATTTCATTTAGATTCATCTCATCGAGGACAAGGTCCTAAATTATAACAAAATTGCTTTAGTTGTGATCTAGAAGACTGGGCTAGCAGTATGGCTGGAGACGGTGGATAGCATGAACTAAAACTGGGATTTTAGTAAGCAGCAGTGCTTACTGCTGTGTTTGAGCAGCAAAACAGCACAAGCAACATCTGCTTTCTCAGATAACTCCTATCAACCTTTCTCTGAAAGAATAAAGTGCATTGAAGATTTAAAAGCTGTGGAAAAGGCAAGAAGATATTAGGTCACTTGGCCTAAATCCCGGATTAAGTTAACTACTGCCTCTAGAAGAGAACCCTGAATTCCCAGCTCTCAAAGTGCCATGCCAGCCGCTGGGAAGCAGCTTCCTTACCCAAAGTTTATTTGAAGGAAAGCACGCAAGAAGAACCTAAGACTCCAAATTCCAGAAAGAAAAGCTTTACTTTGTCTTGTGAAGCTGAGGAAATATGTGTTGCATTTTTATGTATTTCAGGTTTAATTCTAGTTCTTATGCACTGAATATTGTAATACTTTACTGGTGTTTGACACTTACTGAAGCAAAAAGTGCCCACCAGGGGGAAAAGACGAGGACTTTTTCATTACAGGGTACCAAATTACTTTGTCTCTGTGTGCTGAAGTGTACATAAAAGTTGCAAGCAGTCATTAGGAGTGTGTACAGATGTGCATGGCTCAAACAGGTATGTCCATAAAAAAGGTTGCCATATATTAGCCCACATCCAGCTGGACGTTACTGCCCCTTTTGCAGAAATCATTAGTCCCACTTTTATTTGATTGCAGAGATGCTCACACGTGCCTTCTAAAGTAAGGGTTGTGAGCTGAAAAATTTGGGTAACAGGTCTCGGCAAATCCAGCTCATTAGGATTTAAGCATAACTATCCACATACAAGCAGCAACTGTATCCAGACCAGAAAGAAATAACCAGGTTGTTGTCTCCAGGGGATACCTCAGTTTCACAGAGTTTAATTCTTCACTAAATCTGAATGCTTAATTTAGAAATTATAGAGAGAATGAAGCCTAGAGGAGACCTTTACTGGTTAGCTCTTCCCTTCCTGTCCTCAAAGAGAATATCAGATTATTCTATGTCATTCCTGACCTGTTCTTGTCCAACTTGTTTTTCAATAACCTCCAGTGACAGAAACTTCACAACCTGCCCAGTCAATACATTCCAGTGCTACACTAACCTTTCTGTTAGGAGTTTTTTCCTGTATTCTGATCTAATCTCCCCTGAGCTAATTAGAAACCCTTGTTGCAACCACAATACATTATTCAGTTGGCCCACACCCCTCTTGAACTGTACACAAAATCAGACATTAGTACTCCAGCTGACACCTTACTAGTGCCAAATACAGCAAATATTTCAGCAGAATTAGAGATAACAGTCCTATTTACTTTTTTCAGAAAAGCATAACATTCCTGACTCATGTCCAGCTTGTGAGCCACAGTAACTCTCAGATCTTTTTGTTGAGCCAGATGTTTTTCAGTTTGTACTTGCAGAGAAGAATTTAGTGTGTGTCCTTGTAGAACTGCATTTTTTTTCAGTATGTAGATTTTGAAAGGCCCTGATCAGCTTGATCTTATGTCACAGTTAGCCCTGTAATAAGCCAGAGGCAGGAGAGGTGACTTCCTTAAACCCATTTCAACTTGAATAATTCTACCATTCTCTTATTTTCTGACATAACCATGAATTCGAATTTTCTTCTACATTGTGCTTAAAGTTTTCTCAGCTTGTGTCATTTACAACTTTAATAAAATTACTTTATTCTTTTCTTCTGATTATCACAAGAACTGTGCATGGTTTCTAATCCAGGACAGACCCTTTAGTCACAAACCGAATATTTTCTTCCAGACTGACTATGAACCACTATTAAAACACTCATCATGCAGTAACTGCCATGTAATAGTAGCTTCACCACTTTCCCTATTCATCACAAGTTAGACATAACTGTAAGAAGCCTGAAACCCTCCCAAGACACCGTATGTTCAGCAGTGGCTTCATCTTCAGGATGCATCTGTGCTCTCCTCAGGCTTTTGCCCTCTCCCAGAAGGTCCAACCAAAATACCATCTGAGTCTAGCTCTTTAAACCTCATTCTTAGAGGTGGATAATGACTTCTCATGTATTCAGTATAATTATTGTCACTATCACAAGTTCCTATATGGAAGAGCAGCAGCATGTAGTAGCCACTGAGACACATGAGCAAGGTTTCCACACCATCTTGGGTTTAGAGTGATGGCTGCGTGTATACATATATCATGAGTTGTCAAGTCCAGTAACCACATGGATTGCTTCAACTCTCCCAGAACTCAACTACTAAATTGTTTGGGGTTTTGTTTCCTCTTTGAAGCTCTGCACTGCGTCTCATAAACTCTTGCTCCTTCATTGGCTCTCAGGGCAGCATGCTAATACGAGAGTGCAGCAAGACAATTCATGGAGATAAACCCTCTGCCTTAAACAGAGCCTATCAGGTTCTAAAGAGCACCGAGCTGTAGTCAGTGTCAAAACCTCCTTTCATTTTTTCTTTTCCATGTCCTATAGCTTCTTAGGGAACCATGTTTCTTCTAATTAGATCTGACAGTCAGCTAATGCATTATGTCCATCCAGACCAGTGTACTGCATCTCATGGTCTCTAAATCTTATTGCAGAAACAATGGATGGAGTCTTGCAGCTCTAAACATGAAAGAAAAAATCTGTTTCTTTCATGACCTGACTGCTACAGGTTCATGCAAGGTCATCAGTTCCTAGGTTTCATGCCAAAATGATGGGCCTCAAAGTGGATCAGTTCTTTGCTCCATGTACCCCACCAGCAGGACTCTAGGAAGAGGAATATGATTCTTGTGAATAAAGTCATCTCCAGTTCATCTGGGAGATAAAGAGATCAGAATACATCACAAAACATGACTTCTTGATCTTGATACTCAGAAAAATTCGTCATCATGAATTTTCCTCCACCCAAAAGTCCATATCTCCAGTTTGAACATGTTCTCTAAAAAACTTCAGTAATGATTTCACTGTTGATATTTAAGTGCCAAAGTAAAGGAAATCAACTCAGCTATACGGATGCATAGATATATCACAGAATCACAGAATGATGTGGGGTTGGAAGGGACCTCTGGAGATCCTCTAGTTCAATCCCCCTGCCAAAGCTTATCCTCCTGGAGCAGGTTGCACAGGACTTGTCCAATTGGGTTTTGAACATCTCCAGAGACAGAGACTCCGCCACCTCTGTGGGCAGCCTGTTCCAGTGCTCTGCAAACCCTCAAAGTGAAGAATTTCCTTCTCATGCTTAGATGGAACTTCTTATGTTCAAGTTTGTGCCTGTTTCCTCTTGTCCTCTCACTGGGCATCACTGAAAAAAGACTGGTCCCTTCCTCTTGACACCCACCCTTGGTGTATTTATAGGTGTTGATCAGAAATCCTCTCAGCCTTCTCTTCTCCAGGCTAAACAGACCCAAGTCCCTCAACCTTTCTTTGTAAGAGAGATGCTCCAGGCCTCTAATCATCTTTGTGGTCCTCTGCTGTACCCTCTCCAGCAGATGTCTATCCTTCTTGAACTGGAGAGCCCAGAACTGGACACAGTACTGCAGATGGGGCCTCATCAGGGCAGAGTAGAGGGGCAGGATAACATCCCCTCGACCTGCTGGTCACACCCTTCTTGATACACCCCAGGATGCCATTGGCCTTCCTGGCCACAAGTGCACAGTGCTGGCTCATCCTGTCCACCAGGACTCCCAAGTCTTTTTCCTCAGAGCTGCTCTCCATCAGGTCAGCCCCCAACCTGTACTGGTACAGGGGGTTATTCCTCCCCAAGTGCAGGACGCTACACTTGCCCTTATTGAATTTCATCAGGTTCCTCTGTGTCAAACTCTCCAGCTTGTCCAGGTCTCACTGGATGGTGGCACAGGCACAGCTTTCTGGTGTGTCAGCATCTCCTCCCAGTTTTGTGTCATTGGCAAACTTGCTGAGGGTACATTCCATCCCTTCATCCAGGTCATTGATGAAAACATTAGAAAAGGCTGGACCCAGTACTGACCTTTGGGGGACCCCACTTGTTACTGACCTCCAACTAGATTCTGTGCCACATATAGTCAGTTATTTAGACTGGCACAAAGGCAGAAGTAAAGAGTGTCATGAGAGGAAAAAAACTTAAAAGCTTTGTTACTGTGAGTAAATCCAGCCCAAAGCTTTCACGACAAAATGGGAGAAGTAACACTAGTTTATAACTGTGCCAGCATGGCTTGTAGCCACTGCTTATGTGGGGTCCTAGATATGTGTGATACTGGACTAAGGGGAAGTACCAAAGATGTCTTTCATAGAATCAAAGTGGCTGAATGGGCACCTACTTGTACATATGATTTCTCTTTTAGAAGAACTGATGGCTGTTCAGACAGCATGTAGCGTTCAGGGAATACTGTTAATTTCTGTTTCTGCCATGAAAAAAGGCCAAAACATCCTTTTCAAACTTCTCCTGCCAAGGAAAATCCCCTTCCATCTTTAGAGCATTCTTATTAGCTATCTTAATCCAGAAAAGATCATGTGATGGTCAGCTAGTGCAATCTTCTTTCCATCAGCAGAAATGACTTTACATATGACATAAGATTGTCTTCAATGAGGTTTACTTAAGAAGAATCCATAGATTATAATCTTCAAAAATATTTAAATCTTTTTGGAATTACATAAATACCTGTTATTTCCTCACAGTATAATTTGGGACATTTTGAGCCAAGTGTTCTAAAACTTGGTATACATAGAGAAAAACAATGTTTTTATTCGCTATGGGGGTGAAGAAAAAAAAAAAAAGAAAATTGATGGCATTAGAAGGAAAGGCCTTTAATTCTTGTTTTTCCTCCCTCCCTTCCTAAATCCTGGGATCAGCCAAACCTGTGTGTGCTTTTATCTAAGCTGAGTGACCACATTGTAAACCTAACCTCGTCAACATGCTGTAAATGGTTTGAATTAATTAATTTCCTCTGGAAATCTGTTGTATCCTGTATCCTGCTTTAACCCCCTATGAAGAAGGCCCAACGTGGAAGTATCAGTTAGCACCATAAGCACAGTTTAGTGACAACTTACTTTGTTGTTAATGAAAAATGGTTACTGTTCCATGCGGAAGCCTATTGATGTTAATATGTCCAATGCTCTTGTGGGCTAACATCTGGTCTGTGTTAGATGTTAATTCTAATTCTCAGTCAATATTTTTGGACACTGCTACTGTTGGCAATTTATTGATATTACCTGTGTGTTCTGCAAAGCTTTGTTTTGATGTATGTAAAGCACATTTATTTTGTAGTAATTCATTAGTATTACTTCCACTTATTTCATCATGTTGGTAGGGTTTGTAAAGACCCACACCATTAATTCCTACTTTCTTGTTTAATCACCATTTGATTCTCTTAAGCAGTCCCATTTGAAACCCACCATAGCTGTTTATATGTATGTTCAGTGCTCAACTCTGCCAAGATGTGGTAACAGAAGTACATAACAGAAGACTTCCTCACCCCCCCATAAAACATTATGAAACTAAGCCTCAGTGGTCCACATCAGAGGAGAAAGGGGAATGGAGAGAGAAGAAAAATCCAGTGTCAAAGTTTAAGTACTTGACTGTAACGCTTGCATTTGGAAGGCAGTTACACTAACAGCTCATTGCTGATTCTGTCTTCTGCCTGCCCTTGTAGATTTTGGATATTAAATAATTTTTTTTCCTATTTATTAAGTAGTAAGGAAGGAGCTGCCATCTACAAGACATCTGTAAATAAAACTATTGGAATCCATGCTGGTGATAGTATAAATGATAAAAAGCTAACAAGAATATTCCAATATTTCAAGCAATAGTAAACTTAATTGATAAAAGAACTGCTTAAGTGTGAAGCGTCCATAGTAAAGAGTTTGTTAGAGCAAATGGGACCATTTGGTAAACAGACCAATGAGGGAAGACAGAACTTAGATTAGGAGCAATTCAGCTGGAATAATTTTCCATCTGGACAATTGGAATTGAGTGGGCAAAAGAGAAGAGACAGGAAGGCAACAGGGTTCATCTTCATAGACAAGGGAAGGCAGAGAATGGGAGCAAAAATCAGGAGGTGGTGGGACAGAGAAAATTAAGACTGCATGAGGAGCTAAAAAAGGAGTTAAATGAGGGGCAAGGTAAGATAGTAGATTGGGAGTGGAGTAAGGAATAGAACCTGTCTTGAATCCTACTCAGGGCTGGAAACCAGGTGAGAGAAGACTTTGAGAGTGGGTTGAGATTACGTGCAGAGTTTGTGAATAGAAAATGAGAACAGATGTGTGCTTAACCTGTGGAAATGGCTGGATTGAAGGGATTCAAAAGAGGTTCAATAGGGATAAGCAATTCGTACTCACAGCTCAAATATGAAGACAGAACTGGTGCTAAGAACCTGTTGTCACTGAGAAGAAGGTAACGGTGGGGAGAAAAAATAGAATGGCCTTAGGAAAAATTCTTAATTGTCCCTTTCCTAATTTTAGAGTGTATTGCTTTGCATCTTTAGCATTTTAATGTGGGGGTGATGGGGATGAGGTTTGCACTGTAAATGTAGTTCATTAGAACGGGGGCTACGGTTTGCAACACATTGTTAAGCAATGAGATCTTAAACATCCTCTTTTATAAAGAATCCTTGGTTGCTATGGAGGCAGTTTCAAAAGTCCTTTGTTAGAATATGTGTTTTCTGCTAATAAAAAAAGAGGTCACACATTTTTGGCTCAAAGATGATAACCCAGAAAGAAAGAAAAAAATAAAAAATCACTGAACGAGTCGGGAATTAGAAAGTCAGGCTAAAGCATGCTGCCCATAGGGAAAGACAGCCTGTAACTAGGGAAAGAGGAGACAGGTAGGAAACAAAGAGTCTACGTTTTAATAATATTTTCCACTTTTTACTGGTTATCTATTTGCCGAATTAGAACAAACTACATAGGGAGGGGAAGGGCATGCCTGCTCTTGCAATTAGAAAATCAGACCTGTGCAACTCAAACAAAACCTGAAAAGATTTGGAATAATCCATCTATCTGTTTCACCAGGCCTCTTTCTTATACTGCTCATAAAGGTGTCTGAGCAGTTTGCAAGGGAAGAGAAACAGTTCATGCCAAGGTCTTTCTCTTTGCTTATTCCCTGGTAGCAAGAGACTGTGGCTTAAAAGAAAGGAGAGAAGAAGGTGTGGGATTGTTTCTTTAATTTTTTTAAAATTACTTAGAAACCCCTAATCATGGGATCACCAGTGAAAAATCTTCCTTAGTGGGTTTATGCCAGATAAGCTGCATTGCTTCTGGGGAGCACTGCTATCACAGAAGGCCCTGCATAGTGAGCATTGAGCCAGAGAGTCTATCACTGAAGACCAGCTATGCTGGGACGGGGACGGTCTAGGCATATTCTCCAAGTCAACCAAGGAGATTTGAACCCACCATAATTCTGTTAAGTGCTACAGCCCCATTGTGTGTCTGCATCTGAGGCTTGGGAGGAGGGGCACATACTGCTGCGAATGGGGCCCATGTGGGTGGACTAGGGCTGGAGAGCATATGTGAAAAGCAGATGTGGTGTGTGCTCCTGAGCAGAGTGGAGTGTGACAGCAGGGGCTTGGGAAAGAAGTCTCTGTAATGACTGTGTTAAGATATTTTAATAAAGAAGTTACCTAGTGTAAATAAATCCATATGTTTTGTAATCCATAGTCCCATTCTGCTTCAGCATCTGGCAATGTGGGGATTTAGCAGTGATAGAATTAATGGTATAGCTTCCTATTATATTTAATGGGGGGTGGAAAACAATTAATGACTTATTTTAAATGACAGTTTCAAGAATAGCCTTCATTAAGGAAAGCTCACAATTAAAGGAGATTATGCTTGCTAAAAGCCAGAAAGAATTACATTAACCAACAAGAACAACTTGGAAGAGGGAACCATATGCACAAGCAGTTTGTCATTGTGTATGTATTATAACTAGAAAGCTCAAAACTTGCTACAGAAGTGATTTGAGGAGGAAATATTTTGACAAAATCTTGTTTTCTGTGTAAAAAGTAGCCAATTTATCTGACCTTTTTTTAAACTTTTGCCAGTCTTTTCCTACTCCCTTGCTTTTTTTTCCCACAACCAAGAAGTAACTTTTTATAAAAACAGTAAAGGTATTAGGGAAGAATGTGGAACGGCTATTGGGGTTTTTTTTACTAGAAAATACTGACAAAAAGCGTTTCTAATTTGCTTGCTTTAGTAGTGAACTTTTTCAGAAGAAATAAATAACCAGCTATATATACAGTCTTTATGGACGTGCTGGGTCAAGTACCTTTTATGCAGGTTTCCTGTTTGCTTCTAGTTCTTACCCTGTAAAATACTTACCTTTTATGTCAAGAACACAAGGCACAACTTCTAGGTGAGCATTGTCAAGCTATGGTTTAATTTTTTTAAGTGTATTGTGCTTTAAAACATAGACTGAAGAGACCACTGCAAAGAAAACCTGAACTTACCCAGTTTTAATCATTAGGAATCTAGCTGTGAATATTCAAATATACACTTTTCCCCGAAACATTTCTCTTGCTTTGGAATTGTGTTTACTACTGCTTATTGTTTTCTTAAGGTTGACTATGTCTTAGATCATGTGGGATACACCTTAACTGCTACTGAGAATGGTTTTTAAAGCATGCAAGCTCATAATAGTTATGAGAGTTGCAACAGTGCTCTAACACACTCAAGGAATCCTGTGACTCTTCTTCAACAGGGATGGTACACTGCCAAGGGGATTTAAATAATGTCCAGAAAGCTGTTTATCATTTCCATAGTTGTCTGAATGTCCTTGCAGATAAGTGTGTTCTGTAATTTTTGGTCAGTTTGTTCCCATTTTCACATATCTGTTGCATTGCCAGGGGCAAAAAAGATCTACAAATTTAATAAAAAATAAAAATATGAAATGTGACCAGTTATTTATAGCTTGCTTACCATAACTACAATAATAATTCCTGTGTGTATTTTGGGGAATTACAGTTGCCAGTGGGGCACAAAGTTGCCCAGCTATTTCCTACACTTGTTTTTGTCCCTTCAGGAAAAGGAGTGTCAGGACTTTCCTCTCCCCACTGGCTGGTTTGCAGGAGGGTGGGGTTAGCAAAATGATAAAAGGGACTGAAAAGTTACCTTGTTTTCATAGTTTTGCTGCCACTAGCTAGCCCTAGGGGAGACAGAAGTATTGGTAGTTAGAGCTTCGGCCACGTAAGAGATCCCTGGGTCTAAAGAAAAGTGCTTGTTCCTCACTCAGCCAGGTACCCCAGAGGCTTCAGTGGATACCAAACAAATGTGCTACATGCTGCTACAAATCTTTACATTCATGCTAGCTTGAATTTCACCAGCAAAAAAATGCAGTCCTACGAGATTGCTAAAAAAATATTAGTGACTTCTGTTGCAGTATACACAGCGAGGGATGGAGGGATGGGCTCCCTTCCTCTCTCTGTCCTGGTGCAGGCAGTGGGATGGCAGTACCAAAGACTCGGCACAGCTCTCCCATTCTCTGTGTTAGCTGGTGTGGACTGGAGGGCCTGAGGGCACTGAGGAGCAGCTGCCAGACAGATCCAAGCAGCACAGGCTCCTTAATGGCCACTGCCGTGTTGGGAGATTAGTGTGGCAGAACGCTGCCATATGCCTCCCTGCCCTGACAAATCCCCTTCACTCCCCTGACACGCATATACAAACTCTTTTCCCAGGCAACCAACAGGACAGGTTGGCTCCCCTCATGAAACCTGGCCTATCTGGTGTTTTGCTATATGCACAGGAGTCTGAAAACAGATTGTCTCACTGTCACTTTGTTTATATTCTCCTATTTCCCTAATGATGGACTCTGCTGATCCCCTGCTTTGGTTTTGGAGGTAGTGATGAGGGGTGTGAGGACACATTGAACTTGTCCCAAGATGCAGAAGATTGTCCAGAGCTAGGAAGATTGCTCTTGTGTCCCTGGAACATTGCATTATCTCCAATGGCTAAGTTGTATGTGAAAATTTGCATAGCTTGCATACACACTCAGATCACCAGATTTGGCTGGGTATTTCATTCCCTGGATCATATTAATAAGAACATTGGTGCTTGTTTTTTACCTGTCTGCAGAATGGCTTATGATTTCCTACCTAGGATCATCTAGAGGGCTTAAGGAGTCCCAGCACCTTCTCAGGCAGTGGCAATCTCCACTCAGTGTCCACTTTCGCTCTCATACTACAGATCTTCAACATCTGCCATAGGATGCTGAAGAGGGGTTCACAGAGACATACAGAGTAAGATCTTTCTAAATTAGACATCTCATGCATGGTTTCCTATAGTTGTTACTGAGCTTGCTGACATAGACAGTCCCTTCCAGCCCTAGTGCAATAAAAGTAGAAAAACAGGGCCAAGATTTGAAATATTAGTGATATCATTTAAGTCTTGTGGTATGGTATCAGAATTATGCTATATAGAGAAACAAAAAACCATACATTTGTTAAGAGATTTTAAGACACTCACCCCTCAAACAGGATTCATCTTACCTGTGACTTCAGTTGCCCTGAAGTCATCATTATCTTGTTCATCACTGATGACAGATGAAGCAAAAAGTGGCCATGCTCTTGATTGAGTTGTCTTGGTAAGTTGTTTGCATCCACAACTTTCTGCTTGCTAGTTCTGCCAGGCTTCTAAGTAGGAACCTTTCCTTCCTTCCAAGAAGTTGAGAAATACACCAATGCAATGTCTATTCCTGCTAAGCAGAGCTAAGCCATGTTCCTCCTATTTTAATAATACTAAAATTTCTATTTCTTTTTATGTGAACATATTTATCTAAAGAGAACCCAAAGACACTTTTTACAGCTTTTTTATCTCACTGCAATAGGAAAAAGGAGGCATGTCAAATTTGCTCCTTCTGTGCTTCTGGTGCTTCTGCACAAATGTATTTCCCTATAACGTTTTTATTGTTATGCCCTAGGGAGAAGTGTTAGCAGAATCCAAATATTTAGATGTTTATTATCCCCTGCACATGTATTTTCCATTAGCATCAATGGAATTTAAACATGTACATAGGGAAAGGAAAACAAACAGTTAATGATCTAAGCGAAAGGGAAACACAGGGCCCCAGAAAACAAGTTAGCTGTAGAGAGGAGGAAAATTATTTTCCTGAATTAATTATAGATAACAGCAGTGGAAAAGACCTGATGGACTTGAATCATCTCTCTCTGCCTTCTGTAGGAAAGGGATTGTATCCATGTTTGTCTCTGTACATAATCTACTCTTGGAGGCCTGTAAGAACAGTAAATCTAATGCCTTCAGAGCCTCATCATTGGCAACTAATTACCATGACTATCAAGAAATGTTTTCCTGATGCACAACTTTTCCAGAAAGAGAACTGCTTCCTCAGCTCAGAAGAAATATAGAGAATTATTTGTGCATTTATTTCTCACAGAGAGAAAGCAGAGGTAGCACTAAGTAATCATAGAATCACAGAATATCTCAAGTTAGAAAGGACCCATAAGGATCATCGAGATACACCCAGGAGGAGAACTACCACTCTGCAAGTCAGTCTGTTTCAAAGTGGCCACAATTGGGAACTCCGTAACATTACAAAAGCCACAGCTTTGCTTTAATTTATGATGCTGTGCAAACAAATAAAAAATAAACAAGTCAGACTCATAATGAAAGAATGTGTGTTGCAAAGTGTGTTGTCTCTAAACATCCCAAATAAGCAAAGAAATACTGTGGATGAGTACTGAGTCACAACGTTTGGACTGTTCCACTGTTTTGATGAAAGCAGTGAAACAGTCAAGTGTGAGATAATGAAGCCTCAGAGAGGTGTGCTGGTCATTTCCACATGCAGAAAATTGGATGACAGGGCGACACAGCAGCATTTTTTCACTTCTTAAGTTCATTATTACTTTTCCACAATGGAACCTACTGAGTTTTCCATATTGTATTTCTAAATTGTTATTGGAGGAGTGAAGCAGAATACATTCATTCAGAGCAAATGAGAACTGATAATTAAAAATAAATACTTCAGTAATTACAAGGTGGTTCAACTAAGGTAACAAAGAGAACCAATCGTGACTGGTCCATTCAAAGACATATTTTATTGTTACAAATTGGATCTGAATTCTGTCTAGTCGGGAACAGGCAAACAATCTCAAGGTTGCAAGCATCAGGTAAAGAATCGGAATGATTAATTACTTTCATTCAACCTTCGCTTATTTTCAAGGGAGAGGTGATGTTAGTGTACCATATTTGCACTGGTGATTCCAGTAACTTCTTCAGCTTTTTCCTAGGATCTGTGTTTTACGATTTTATTTCCAGTGGGTAATTTTATTGCCAATTAGTCAGACTCGATGTATAAATATATGAAATGAAAGAAGCAAAAGTCTTACAAAGATGGAAGCATGTGAAGGCAAAGGAAAAAAAAAGGTCCCTGCTAGTTCTATATTTACAGAACAGTTACAAGCAAAACACATGGGCATAGACCACTGTTGGAATTACAAAACCTGGAGTATTGTGAAGCCCAGGTACTGATCCATCAGTTTCATAGACCTTTTGTTCACAGATGATTTCTTGTAGTTTTTTCCACAGGCAAAAAGTAATTTGAATGAAAGGAACTTTAAATAATTGATATAAAGCAGACATTGCACCATCTAACTTGTTGAATTAAGGATACAGGAGTAGACTCCTTCTCTTCTTTATATGATGGCTGAGAATAGTCATATAAGTCAGAAAGACAATGAGGAACCTCACATGCTGAACAAGAAGCTACTTAGAAATCCTAATTTCTGAAATTCCAGCCTGCTTTGAGCTCTTTAGGCCAACTCCAAGAGGCCTCTCAATGTATCTGAAACCAAACACAAGGATTCTCTCAGGAGAAATACCAGGTACAATCTAAAGTAGCTGATCACAGCTACAGCTTGTCCTTTAAAACATGACGAAAACAGGTGTTGCTACCCAGGTTTTCTGTAACAAAAAGGTGATTATAGTATTCAGACAAGAGGAAGTTCAAGAGTCAGATTCTTTCTTTTCAGTCTGAGAAGATTTAAATTTATTGTTTCCACCTCAGTAGGCAGATTCCTTCTGGAGATGAATAGTTATTCTAACATTTTACAGGATGGAAACAATATTCTGCAGCTTTCTTGGAGAGGATAGGTCATTGTCTATGAAAGAAGGTAAGTTTAGCAGGTTGGGTTTTTTCCCCTTAGCAAAGTAAAAAAAGTCTGAAAATGAACTTATTTAGTAGTGATGCAACAACATTGATGCAACATGCTGTCACAAAAACAGAAAATGTGTTAAAAAATCCCAATTGTGAGGTAGCACTTTCTCTCCTGCAAAGAACTTTCATTGTCTTATGAGCAGTAAGCAACATCCCTCTGTGTTAATGCAGAAGGATAATTTTTAATAGATTTTTCTACTTCTCATCTTTGTGACATCATTACTGCTCAGCCTGTCAAAAATAATTAATGAAAATCGTTTGTTCACAACTGACCTAAGAGACTGGATGTGTAAAGCCATTTTGAGAAATGTAATCATTTGTGAGTTGTAGTATTTATACTTATCCAGTCAATAAAAGCTGGTTTTTATACTACACCTTTGCCTGCTAGCCTTTCTTTTTTTAAATCTGTTTCTTCTTTCATTGGAGAGGAAACATGAGATAAAGTGATCAAAAACAATCTTCAGGAGCAGTTTTTGCTGGATGATTTGTCAGGCACAATGAATGGAATATTTCATTACATTAAGTGAAAGGAAACTTAATTGATACTTGAGAGCAATTCCTTTGACAAGAAGAGGTTTTGGCAAAGTTCTCCTACCCTATCCTGATTATGTAGTTTAGTGATGCTAAATACCAGAATGTAAACTAAGCTATATTTTCAGCTAGGTCTGAGGGAGTAGTAATTTCTGCAGGAGTTAAATACTTTGTTACATGTGTTTCAAACCAGAAACATAAAGGAAGCAACAACTATAAGGGGAACGTCTAGAAAATGTTAGCCTGCTCTTTCTCTCTACCTCCACTCTCTCACACCATGCTTCAGAGTCCATCTGAATGGCTTCAAATATACCATTGTCTTGTCTTTGCTATAAACAGCATAACTCACGTATTTCACATAATATTTGTTTTTCAGATTTTTCCCCCCTAATGGAGTTGTTTTATAGGTCTTTATTCATAGCAGGATGAAGGAAAAATCTCTTTATTTTAAAATTAATTTTCTTCTCACGGTACAGCTGACATTGCCAAGCTATTTTAAATCAGAGACATTAAAAATTGAAGACTTCAGAAGACGCCACAAGATCTCCTAGTCCATCCTGTTTTCTTGCAAGCGCGAGAATACGTACACAATGATGAAAATTATTGAAAAAACCTTGCTGATTATCCCAAAATCTTCCTCCTAGCAGAAGTCAAATTCATGGGCATGTTGTTCTTACTAATTTCTTAGTGTCAGGAATTGAGTTAGCCATCTGTCCCTTTCTCAGGGTCACTGCCATCCTTGGCAAGTTTTCAAAACTTTTGCCAAGGTTTCTCCTATTTCTTCCCTCACTGTTTCCTCTTCAGACACAAGGATGCAATTTGTGTAGGTCCAGAGGAGCTCTGTCCACTTAAAGCAGCTATAATTGCCTCTCAGTATTTTGCTACCTCTGCCCTCAGGAAATTTCCTGTGATCGTCTTTAGAATACGAAAGGTCTTGCAACAAGTCAACCTGCTGATGACAGTTCAGTTCTCATTTTCTGTCTTGCCCTCTACTCCTTCCTTCTCACATACTTCATCCTATTTTAAGCAAGGTTTCAGCAAAGGTCTCTTCCCAGCCTTCTTCCTTACCTGTATCCTTCTTCCATCTGTTTTTGTCTTCCATAAAAAGTATTTCAGATGTTTAGTGGTAATACGTCTTTTGTTGACAGCTCCTTTTGTCCCTTTTCACCGAGCCATCACCATAACAGGACAGGCAGATGGGGGATGGCAGTAGAATTGCTCTACTTGCTAAGTACTTTTTTCCTTATGTTATTAATAATGTTATCTAGATTAGTTCTTTACTGATACAGAAAACAGAAAAAGAAATCTTTTCAAAAGCATATATGTGTACTTGTATACCTAAATCCCATTGCTTATAATTTTTTGCCCCCTGTGTCTTTACTTTCTGCTTTTAACATTAGGTTGAACTAGACAGAACTTAATCTTAATCATCTTAATTTTTATGTAAAAGGTAATTTGTAAGTTTGGGGTTTTTTAATTAAAATAAGTAAACATGTGATTTATGAAGTTCATGCTACTGCTCTACATCAGGAGACATCTTAAGGACGATTAACATTAGAACCTCACACCTATAGTATTATTTCCACTTCTCATTCACAACCTCAGTGTAGAAATGTCTGGTGAATCAACACAAAAACCCAGCAAAGTCTACTCTTTGCATTCTGTTTTTTCTTCAAGCACTCTTCACATACAAGGATCCTACCAAAATGCAGTGAGATTCAAAACTCCAAAAGCCTCAAGTCATTAAAAGCTCTGTTTCACCTGAGAATCCAGTTCAGTAGGAAGAAGCTCACCTACCACCGCAATATTGTGGTCCATTGTGCCACAGCTACTCAAAATAGCCTAATTATAGGGCAGAGGTGGAAGAAGAGGGATTTTAAAGAGCTAGAACATATTTACCCCTCTGAAATCTTAGAACTTTACTCATGATAAAATGCTCAAGGCTAATTAACGATGAGAGCTCAGAATTTCCGTTTTGTTCGTTACACCAACAGCTGTTAGCTTGCCCTATATAAATTATTTTTGCTCAGTAAATTCTTACATGGAATGAAGATGCAAAGAACTTATCTATTTCTGATGCTCTTTGCATACTTATACAATCCTGGACACTTTTATGTTCAAATACTTCATATATGGTATGTAATTATTTCTGGTTTACTGAGGGTGAAGAGACATTCAGTGCAATGCTCAAGTCAAGCAGAATGTCAGTCAAAAACTAAAAGCTTAAATAAAGGCTCTGAGCTTTTGCACAGTTCATAATCTTCCTTATCATAACATCTGTTGTACTTGCGAATATAAAAGCTCAAAGTTATCAGCCGATACTTCTGTGCAGGTTGGAAAGAAGTTTTGATTGATAAGTTAAACCAATGAAGCACTTCACAGAAGATTCATTCTATTCAAGTTCACTCACCCTGCCCCAGAAATCTCAGGTTTTCATCAAACAGCCCATATAGCTCAAGTTTTCTGACTGTGTGGTCCTACATTTATTAATACTGGGTCCAAGCACTTCCAAATCAACTACAGTACAAATTCAGCTTGAATCATCATCACAGAATCACATCCCTGCTGAATAAGCCAGCATATATGATAGAATGTTTACATTGGGTTTTATACTGGGTATGCGAAAAGACGTGATACCTGGCATGGCTGAAGTAAGGAGCATGTGTAGATTATAGTTCACCTGGGATTAATTCTCTTGGAACAGTATACACACACACACACACAAATAAATTATTTGGTTTAACACTTCTAGAGGTTTTGTTTCAAGTATTTCACATAGTTACAACAGTTGCATATCACATCCTTTTAAATATTTACCTCCCTTATTTTCTCAATTGTGTCACAAAATTTGGCCCATTGAAGCTTGGCTGCCTACAGAAACATTTAAGAAATGCTTGGATATATCCAATGTCTTTTTATGCTGTTGAGCCTCTTTTACTTAAAAATCTGTAGAGTCCTTAGCAGACCCTGTGGTATTCCCTGGCACTCTGCTTTTTGGAACTCATTACACAGTTGGGGTCATCTGGGGCACTTCCTTCCTTGGTTTCAAGGCTTCCTGACAGTGTACAAAACTGACATTTTGACTGCAGAAATGAGGACAAGGCACTTTGGAAGGGAAGGAGCAGGGCCAGGCCAGAAAGCTGGGAAGAACCCAGGCAATTTAAGCTTCCTACTCCCACTGCTTCTCTCTTGTTGCTGCAAAAACACAGTCCCTTGCTCAGTGACAGCACTGAAAGAGCAGAAGGCTGTGCAGGTAGGAGGCAGAGCCTGGGTATTCAAGCAATGCACTGCATGTCCTCATCTGCCATCTCAAGCAGTCTGGCATTGAAGGCTACTGTTTGCTTGCCCTGTGACTAAACAAGCAGTGTTGGTTGGGCTCAAACTATTATTCTTTCCCCATGGAAGGGCTTTGTGAAAATTACCACCACCCTCTCAAAGTTGCAGGTTTCACCACTGATGTTTCCTAGAAGTACTTCTAAATCACTCACAAGCATTCTAAAGAACTGTAGCATCACATGAATGTCTAAACGTAGAGGGTCCAGATTAACAGCCCTGTGACTGAGGATTGCCAATTCCGAAACAGGGTAGAGTTTTTAAATGTAAATAATAGTAAAGTACTACAAAGGGTTTACACAACCCAGTTTTATTTGGCTTTTATTGTCTTTTCCCCACAAATGCCCTGGTTTGGACATTTAGTTAATCATTACTGCTATAGTGCAGGAAAACTGCCACTTCAGGATAAAAAATGTATTTGCAGGTCTCCTCTTTGAACACAGTGATGTTCCACAGCATGCTAATACATGTACAAGAATTACACTGATGCTATAAGCCCTGTTGCCAGGATACTTTTGCAAGACATTTTTCTTTGACTGTCAGTTGAAAATGGTGTGAAATAGCTGTTATTTGAAGTATTTCAAACTACTGCTCACCCATAATGCTTTAAGTAGCACAATAGTTAGAAAGCATGAAGTGGAACATCAAAATCTATATGAACAATGCTTACTATTAATATTATGCCTCCAGGATGATTTCAAATCCCTCAGTGAGCTGAGAGAGAGGTTTGACCCCCTGAAGTACATTCCCTTTCAAAATTCCTGTGCACTAATTCTGTCTCCACCATCTGCTTTATAGGACTGCACTTTTATATATAAAGGAGTTTGAGTCTTATAGATTAAAAAGAAGAAATAAAACTCAGCTACAAGACCTATTATGTGCCCATTATGTAAGGCAGGAGTAGATCTTGCAAATCAGTTTTCCTACAAAAATCTATTTTTTAAAGAGAATTTCAAAATTTCTCAAATATGCTTTGCTCTTCAGTGAGCTACCTTGAGTCACAGTGTTCAAGATTTCAGAGACTGCCTTATCATCATGAATCTCATAAGCTAAAGTACTAGGATAGAAATTATATCTCTATGACACGGAGTGCAAAGCGCTCTTTGCAAGGGAGAGCTATGGGAAAGTCAGGACTTGGACTAAATGTCTTATAATGAACATCACTCTCTGGTGAATTGCAAAGTGATACACAAATCCTGAGGTTACTTGGCTGACAACAGTTGCAAAGTCTAAGATTTAAACAAGAACAAAGCCCAAGAGGACATAATTTCTCTAGCTAATTTATCTTCAGCATGTAAGAGAGTAATCCCTGCTTCACCAATCCCTCCTTAGTAACAATCTTTTTTACCCTGTTACTGCAAGAACCCAAAGAGCTTGGATTATGACAGAAGAAACTGTGGGTTAAGGAGAGCATTTGGCATTGTGTAACAACTCAAACTGCTTTACATAGCTCTTAAATGCAGATACAAATGTGCTGTGTGAGCTATTACTGTCATTATCCATAAAATCACATTTGAGCAGACAGTTCTGCTAACTGAAAAAGTGTATGGAATCTTTTTCATCTTCCTTGGTGGCCCCAAAAGTAAAGAGATACAAAATCCCCGCACCTTTACCTTTTGTCTGATAATTAAATTCCCATTCTGCTGGCATGAGCCAAGAGACCACAGCTCGGTCTGCTGACATGGTATAAAAGTGAATTGGAAACCTCTTTGTAAACAAGTTATCCTTGTGTATAATATAAAAAATGTGGGGAGCTTGCACAGACAAGACAACTGTGTGAGCATTAATCCACAGAATGATGACAAAATAAAACAGCTAAAGCAAAAGGTAAACACAGGATTAAATTGATTTTTTTTCAATATTTATAACTTGATACAGAGTATAAGGACATAAATTATTGAAGTAATCCAACATCACAGATACTGCAGTGATACTGATTTACTATGGATTGTCATCACCCAGGGCTGTAAAGATTGGTGGATGTTCAGTAGCTCTTTTTCCTTAGTTATAAAACACACCATGAAAGAGAGATCCTGCCTCCCTTTGTGCTCTGCTCCAGTTTTCAGCGCATAGTCTGAATCGCATTTTCCTCTGAGACCTGGTGACTTTCTGCCACCAGTGAATGACCCTTACTTGTGCCAAACCTGCAGATTGCCAAAGCAGGAGGAGGCAAACGCCAGTGAGATTACAACAGTATACCTGCATGACTGGAGGGGTGATGCCATCCCTCTATTCTGGCCGGGTGTGGCCCTTGACAGTGTAAGCAACTGGCAAAATTACCAAAGACACTGAGCTGTTCCAATTCACGTCCCTTTTTCTGCACAGTATTCACTATGATTCTATGATTCTCCATAGTATTCACTCCACTTCTACTGGGTTTCTCAATAATGTAATATAAAGAGATGAGTGAGGACTAGTTTTAGAAGACACCAGACATTCATTGCTGCACTGATTTTTCAGTATTTCTTTCCAGATGAACCAATACTCAAGAGATAACTGCACCAGCTGTGGAGATCAAGGAACTGCTGGGGAAAAGGGAAAGTAATATGTGTGTTTATGCTTCATTTAGGAAGGACTACTTTCTGTCTGTACAACACAGTGACAGTGAATAATCCACTGCAACTAAGAATACAGTTTCCATATCTGTCTAAGACTGGATTATAATATTGGTGGCAAATTTATTTACAGAAAAATAGACCATCCCTGAATCCCAGAAGCAATTAGCATTGTACAAATGTGGCTAGATGAGGGGGCAATGAGGGGGATTGAGAACTGGCTATGTGACAGGACTCAAGAGGGTTGGAATTAATGGAGCAGGGTCAATTTGGAGGCCTGTAACCAATGGTGTCCCCAATGGGTCAATATTTCAGTCTTGTTCAATATATTCATGGATGAGGGGATTGAGCATATCCTCAGCAAATTCTTTGATGATAGCAAGCTGGGGGGGCTGGCTGACCCTCCAAAGGGCTGTGCCACCATCCAGTGTGACCTGGACAGGCTGGAGAGTTGAGCAGAGCAGAACCTAATGAGGTTCAACAAGAGCAAGTGTAGGGTCCTGCACCTGGGGAGGAAGAACCCCAGGCACCAATATCTATTAGGGGAAGACCTGCTGGAAAGCACTTCTGAGGATAAGGATATGGGGGTCCTGAGACTATCCATGGGCCAGCAATCTGCCCTTGTCGCCAAGAGGGCCGGTGGAATTCTGGGCTCCATAGGGAAGAGTGTGGCCAAGTAAATTGAGGGAGGTCATTCTCCTCCTCTACTGTGCACTGGTGAGGCCACAACTGGCATACTGCATGGAGTTCTGGGCTCCTCAGTTCAAGAGAGACACGGAACTACTGGAGAGAGTCCTGCATAGGGCAACAAAGATGATTAAGGGATTGGAGCATCTCCCTTATGAGGAAAGGCTGAGAGAGCTGGGACTCTTTAGCCTGGAGAAGAGAAGGCTGAGGCGAGACCTTATTAAAGCTTATAAGTATCTGAAGTGTGGGTTGAAGGAGGATGGAGCAGGACTCTTTTCAGTGGTTGCCAGTAGTAGGATGAGGGACAATGAGTACAAGCTGGAAAATAGGAACTTCCATTCGAATATGAGGAAAAACTTCTTTAGGGTGAGGGTGACAGAGCCCTGGAACAGGCTGCATAGGGAGGTTGTGGAGTCCCCTTCTCTGGAGACCTTTGAGATGCGCCTGGATACAGTCCTGAGTAATGAACTCTGGGAAATCCTGCTTTAGCAGGAGAGTTGGACTAGATGATCTCGAGAGGTCCTTTCCAACTCTGATAACTCTGTGATTCCTCAGTTCCTCATTCAAAAACCCACACTTGCTTTCCTGATAGTCATGCTCTCTTCTATCTGCTTTTCCCCAAGGAAAAACCTCTGTCATTTTTGGGTTCCTCATACTTCCAGGTACACTGTCCTCTTCTTCTGTGACTGTCCACCTACTCATGTGACACACCACCCTGGTCACATCCTTCTGTCACATTTGGTTATGCACCACTCCACCAGAGCATGTCCAGACCAGTGAAGCAATCAAGGGCACCCCTTCTGTCCTTTCTTAGTTTTTCCCCAGTCACAACTTTCCTTACAGTCAAAAGCATATTTAATTTTTCTATGATCTATTCCCATCCAATATAGTAAACATACCCATTAGCTCCAAAGATTTCTGTGACTGTCTATAGATCATGAACATAATTTCAGGATGCTGTCAAATACTTCACCATCAGACTGTCATTGCAGATAGGATGGCTGACATTTTAAAGTCATCTTTCTCCCTTTTTCCTCTGTGCCCATTGTATAAGGTCTTTCAAATTTGGCATTTACAGTGTGTGTTTCCAATGCCATTTAATGTTGTAGGCAGTGGCATAATGTCAGGCTGGGACTCAGTCACCAGTGGTGCCCCAGGGGACAATACTGGGGTCAGTATTGTTTAATATCCTCATTAATGACTTGGAGGCTAGGACAGAGTTTGCAGATAATACAGAACTGGGATGAGTGGTTGATACACCATGTCTATCTCGGTAGGTTGGAGAAATGGGCAAAAAAGAACAAAAGGAAGTGCTGAGTCCTCCACATGTGGAGGAATAACCCCATTCACCAAGGCGAGGGCTTACTGGATGGAAGGCACATTTGCAGAGCAGGACCTGAAGGTCTCGTGGTGGACTGCAAGTTGTAAATGAGCACATAATGTGCCTTTGCAGCAAAGGCAGCCAAGAGCAGCCTGGCCTGCATGAGGAAAAGCATTGCCAGCAGGTTGAGGGAGGTGATCCTTTTCCTCTGCTCCACACTGGGGAGACACATCTAGAATTCTGGGTCCTGCTCTGGGGTCCTCAATACAAGAGAGACGTGGACATACTGGAGAGAATCCAGTAGAGGGCCACTTAGATGATTAAGGGACTGGAGTATCTCTCCCATGAGAAAAGACTGAGAAAGCTGGGACTGTTCAGCCTGGGGAAGAGAAGGCTTAGGGAGATCTCATTGAGACATATGAATGAATACCTGATGGGGGAAGTATGAAGAAAGAGTCGGACTCTTCTCAGTGGTTCCCAGTGAAAGGAAAAGCAACACTGGGCACACACTGTGTTATTTATGTTTAAACATGAGAAAACATTTTTGTTATGTGAGCAGTCAAACACTGGAACAGATTGCTGAGGGAGGCTGTGAAGTCTTGATTCTTGGAGATATTCAGAAGCCAACTGGACATAGCCCTCAGCAAGCTGCTGTGGCTGAGCCTGTTTTGAGCAGGAAGCTTGGACTTGATCTCCAGAAGTCCCTTCTAACTTTGATTCTTTTCAGTTTCCTCCTACACTACCCATCAAATGTTTATTCTGTGTATCAGAGGCATCAGCTAATTTCTAGTTTTTCACTTTACCATTTATAGTCACAGTTACCATTTACTGTGCTACAAAGGTACTCCATAGGACAGTGCAAAAGTGACACAGTCTGTTCAGGATTACACTTAAAAAGGGATGCACTGCAGTTGTAGCAGGCAACCAGACACGAGTGCAGAACATAAGTAGTGTCATTTTTAATGTCTTTTTAAAATAGAATTATGGAAGAGGGAGTTTAGAAGCAAGAAATTTAGAGATAAAATAGTTTTAGTGAAACAAACAAATAGCTTTGGAAGCTGAAGCACAGAAAAAAATCTTATAATATCCAAGTTCCTTCTTACTTTTCTCCATCTTCTCAGCCTGACAGTCCTTACACAAGGACAGTGTTCTCTAAAAAAAGAAAAAAAGTTGCTGTTAATTATCCACTGTCTCCAGAGTTTCCATCCATGTAGCAGCAATATGCTTTCCAGGCAAATTATTTACTACATCATAGTTCTTCACTGAAGCAATTTCAACATGTTCAGAACAACATAGCTTCAAGGCCTTAATACCAAACTGAGAGGTGCAGCAACCCGTGGTGTTAGAGCCACTCCTGCAAAGACCAGTAAGCCGAAACACTGGAGGATCTAAATTTTGTTAAAGTGCTCTTAACCCATAAATTCACAAGCCTTATTGCCTGGAAGATAATACCCACATAAGCTTTTGGATAGTAACTATATATATAATTTTTTTCCTCACAGAAATAGTAATTGGATGACAACTGTATAGGATTCTCCTCATGCATGTTCAGCCTTTTATTTCTATGTGTCTGCAGCTCAAGTAAGCTGTCTGGTCACACTTCAGTGGAGGTTTCTGTTCCTCTAGGCGTGGGGAAGAATAGTAGTCATTTGTACGTCTTTTTTCCTTGCAAAATATGACCGTCAATTCCTGATTGCTCACTTGTGCCTCGCAAAGCAAGATCAACAATTCTGGTATTTAAATGCAGGTAATGAAAATCACAGGATCCTGGGGAATCTCAAAATTCTTTGGCCAGTAAGAAAATACCTTTATTTTAAGTATATAATAAATTGAATTATATTTTAATTGAATAATATATTGAATGATATGAAATTCTGTCTCAAAAAGATAACTTGATTACATGGAAATGCCTGATCCCTTCTCCATTAAGACATAAACAGAACAACCCATGTTTGACTAATCTCTACCACATGCCAGAGCTTGAAGAGTTAATTAACAAACACTGTGCGAGGAAGAATGTTAACAAGGATATTATACCACTTGGGGGGACTAATAGAGAAAATGAAATAGTTCTGCCTCTGTAAGCAGACTGTACGCAATCCATTCAGAGCTCACATGGATCCTTATTCAAACCCCCATCAAAAATCACATTTCAGACACATATAGGTAATTTTTTTGTGAATTACAGTGCTGTGTTCTTTGACATATTTATATATTTCTTTTAAGGGTTTCTGCTTCTAATAACTTCAAGTTCCTTGGTTTAAGCATAACTCTTTTCTGTAATTTTCCAAACTGTCTTGACATTTATAATAACTATAAGACTTTTGATGCAGATTGAAGACAAATTGGTGAGGGAAACTGTTCATTTTACATTTTGAAGTCCTACCCTGTCTGAGTCTTAAACTTCTTAGTTTTTATCTTCATCTCTCCAACTCTCCCTTTAACCAGCACATGCTTCTCTTGTGTCTCTGCCATTATCTTAACTTTGACCTTACATCTACTATCATTACACATTTGTGGTGGATTGGCCCTGGCTGGACACCGGGTTCCCACCAAAGCCACTCTATCATCCCCCTCCTCAGCTAGACAGGGGAGAGAAAACATAATGAAAGGTTTGTGGGTCAAGATAAGGACAAAAAGATCATTCAGCAATTACCATTACAAGCAAAACAAAATAGACTTGTTGAAAATTAATTTAACTCATTATCAATTAGGGTAATGAGAAATAAAAACTGAATCTTAAAACACCTTCCCTCCACCCCTCTCTTCTTCCCAGGTTCAACTTCATTCCAAATTTCTCTCCCTCCTACCCCTGAGTGGCACCAGGGGACAGGGTATTGGGGTTGTGGTCAGTTCATCATACATTGTCTCTGCTGCTCCTTCCTTCTCAGGGTGAGGAATCCTCACACTCTTCCTATATTCCTGCATGGGGTCTCTTCCACAGGAGACAGTTCACAAATTTCTCCAGAGTGCATCCTTCCAAGGGGTGAATTCCTTCAGGAAAAGGTTGCTCCAGCATGGGTTCCCCATGGAGTCAAAAATCCTGCCAGCAAACCTGCTCCAGCATGGGATCCTCTCTCCACAGGTCCCCTGGTCCTCCCAGGAGCCTGATCCAGTGTTGGCTCCTCATGGGGTCACAGCCTCCTTCAAGCTCATTCACCTGCTCTGGTGTGGGGTCCTCCATAGGCTGCAAGTGGAAATCTGCTCCATTGTTAACCTCCATGGGCTGCAGGAGTACAATCTGCCTCACCATTGTCTTCACCACAGACTGCAGGGGAATATCTGCTCTGGAGCCTGAAACACCTCCTCCCCCTCCTTCTTCACTGACCTTGGTGTCTGCAGAATTGTTGCTCTCATGTATTCTCATTCATCTCTCTGGCTGCAGCCCCACACTTTCTTAGCTACTTTAGCCCACCATTGATGATGAGCTTGACCTTGGCCATGGGTGGGTTCGTCTTGGAGCCAGCTCATATTGGTTCTATCAAGCATGAGGGATGGTTCTAGCAGCTTCTCACAGAAGCTACCCCTGCAGCCTCCTTGTTACCGAAACCTTGCCATGCAAATACACCATGGATCAGAGAACCCTCATTTTAAGTCTCAATTTATCCCATATCAGGGCTTTTTGATATTTTAAAGTTGTATGTTTTCTTTTTTCCTTTCAAATATGTGTTAAAATAGCAGTTTTGCAAAAACTGGCCCTTCTTCTTAAATGTGGGGGTTTTTTCATATTTTTTTCTTTTTAAAAGGAATCAAAAGGTTTATTTGACCAGGAAATAAAGCCATAATTATATAATTTTCATTAAGAAGCCATAGTTTAATTCTTTCAGAAAAATTCTCATAAGTAACTTCAAAACTTGGAATATTATTTTTTTTCAAATTAAGAAATGAAAACTACCTAAAGGTATTTGCTGAAAAAAAAATCTTAATCTATCTCAACCAGTTCTAGTAGGTCTTCCATATTGTGAAATGTTCAAAATTGCTCATATTTACTGGCAATATTTTAAGGAAAAAATTAAAATTACATTTGGAAAATGAAACTTTCTCCTTTAGAAGGTTATTCTAGAAAGAGAGAGAGAGAACTGGATCGACTAAAGCTGAAGATAATGAGAGTGAGTGATTATAATGCAATAATAAAAAGTTAAAAAAATGATACAAATGCACATTTGTGATCTTTTCTTTTTCACTTTGATTCAGCTGTGCTGTTGGACTCCTGACACCTTGAAATTTGCAAAATTGAGCATCAGTTCTTCTCCCACTGTTTCAGAAGCTGGCATGTGGCAAATACTTTCATTCCTGACTTTGAAGAGGATGAAATGGAAGGAAGCCTCATTTTTAATCACTTTTATGGTTTAATTCAGTCTTTATTTAAAGGAGACGATTCATATTTGGGTTTAGTAATTCTTTCAGTCATCCTGTCTTATTAACTTGACAATTCATAGAAGAACATGATTATATGTTCTGGACAACCCCACAGCTTCCCAGATGTTTTATAACTTCTGCATTTTCAGAAGCTACAAGATGGTCCTATTTTTTCTCCTGTTAAGTCTTCACCTATTCAAAATATCACTCTTTTTTTGTCTTCAAATCTAAATAAAATAGTAAATTGCCCGCCATGAACAATGGATGCAGGAAGCATGGCAGAAAATAAAAGGAATTTCAATTTTAATTTCCACCACACACTGAATTATCTCATGGAGACTTTCCAAGCTTTTCATATCCAACTAAAGGAATATTTTCTATCTATACTTTTTGGAAGCATTTAGCAAAATTTAATTTTGTCCCCTTGCTATTCATTTTCTTGTTCTCTGTCATCCATTTCACCCATGAATATAACCTTTGTGACCTTTCATGTCTTGTTTCAAGAATATCAGACACTCTTTTCGCTCACAAAATTCTCAAATGATGGAAAATTAAAGCATTTAGATAACAGCTCCTATATGTTTTAAGTATGCAATCAAGGAAATAACAGACAAGAATTAAGTCAATCAACTCTATAAAGCTCAAGAAAATTAACATTTCTATAAATACTCTTCATGGAAAGTTTAAGATTCATTTTCAATGTCATAGTCATTTTATTCAAGGAAAGACTAATGTCAGGTAAGTGCCTCCAAAATATCTTCAGAATATTACCTGTGTTAAAAATATAATTACATAAATCAAATACGTGCTTCTATGGAGAACACATCTGGCTATAACATGAAATTTAGACAAATTCCAGTAGCACTGGTACCAAAATAATTCACTCCAGTGATGGGAGGAAATGACTCATAATCAAAGAAGGAACTGCAAGCAAAAATTCTTCACATCCTGTTTCTGATGCTGATACTCCGTGTCATCTTCAGGAAAGTCACTGAACTGGTTTTATTAATGATAAAGCAGAGATTATGATATTTTCTTCACAGGGGAGTTGTGAGGAAGCTTATGAAGTGCTTTGTATCTGCAGGAAGAAAGTCACTGAGCAAGTACAAAGCATCAGCAACTCCCTGTCATTTCTATTGTAAATAACTCATCTACTTGCTTATTTCTACTGGACAGATAATTACTCATTCCTCCTTCACGGGATATAAACTGGTTGCTCTGTTAAACAACAGTAAAATTTAAATCTTACAAGTGCATCAATATGGAAAAGGAAGGCGGAGGGGGAAGGGAAGGTGGGAGGGGGGGGAAGTAGACTCCCCCCACCATCAAAGTATATCCTTTGCACATTCCTGGCACTACATCAAGGTTAAGTTAAAAGCAGCACTTGAAGGCAGTTGCATGTGGTAGATTGTACAACAAGGCTCATTAGCCAATGGTGAGTCTTATGTAAAGGTCTTTAATGTGGTACAATGGCATTTTTCAGCCTCTTTTAAAAGGGAAAAAGTTAATAATGTGAAAGTTTTATTACTTTTCTTCTTTTAAAGAAGTGCCTTTTTGTAGTGAAACATTGCGGCTAGTTAGAGCAAAAGCTCAGGGAATTTCCTTCACTCTGGGAATGACTGTAATTATACAAGGGGAAGGGACCACAGCAGTAAACTGGCAACATACCAAGGTCTTAACCCCTGAGACAGGAGGTGGAGAAATAGGTGTTAGCAGTCTTACACAAGTCCTTAAAGCATAAACATATGGTAAATCCATTACCTAAACTACAAAGAATGGAACCTTGCTAATAAACCTATTTACTAGGTTAAATAAATACTGAAAGTGTTTAAAAAAGGCGATCTGTGTGACTTTCTAAAATCAAACATTTTTCACTTGTCAGAATTTGTTGTTGGGAATCTGTGAAACATGATGGCCCTTCCAACCCCATGAACACACACAGTCATGTTCTCCCCCCTCACCCCCAGCTCAGTGCTCGCTACCACCGCCACATGAAACCAGCAGCGTTTATTTGTGAGCCTCCTGTGCCACTGTCTGCACTGACTCGCTTCTCCATCACCCAACTTGGGTGCTGGCATTCACGATGAAAAATAAAACTTAGGTGAGATACAAGTATATTTATCACCCTGTTGTCCAGCCCTCTGCTCCATGGCATGTTTGATTTTATCCAGCATAAATGAGATCTAATTTCAGAAGCAATAATATTCAGTAGGAAAAAAATACAAATCCTCGAGTGTCTTTGGAAGTGGCGTACTGCCAGCAGCTCTATCAGCAGTTCCAGTGAATATTTTTGCACTAGCCTTATTACAAAAATGTTATAAAACAGATAATAAAGGGCACCAAAGCTAAGAAGTATGTTTTACAGAAGTAATACTAGACTGACAATTGCTTTTTCCAAATAATTTTCTTTCTGCAAGATATGCGAATAGGATATCCAGCAATATGTTTTGATGTTTCTCATAGCATTTTCATGGAGCTGTAGCAAAGAGGTGGCATTGATCTAAAGCTAGCTGATGTCAACGGGCTGATTCCCTGCCCTTTGAAACAAGGTGGTGCAGATGATAGATTTTTGAGATGTCAGTGTGGTAGTTTCACAATCAGGTGCCTCCCTGCTGGGGTGGCTTCTCAGTGCCAACCCTCTCTCTTGCAGAAGTCTCATGAATTTGCCCTCTAATTTACCAGCCTGTGAAAGGCACTCCTTTCCCTCTGCCAGCAAGTTGACATGCTTGGGATCAAATCTGTGTGGCGTCAGGTTCAAACAAAGTATTGTTAAGGATAAAAGGGAAATAAATGTTTTTAAATTTCACAGGCCTGTGGAAATTCAGACATATTCGGTCATTAGCTTGACTGAAATCTGTCTAAGTGTATGCTCAAACACAAGCCACTTGTTCTCAAGCAGTGTTTATGGCTAAGGAAGCAAGGTGGGAGATCTATTACTTTTGCCCATACTCCCCATCAAACCGCCCTCTGTAAATACACAGTCAATCATTAACGATGACCCTCATCTGCTTCAGGTTCATTAGCAGAGATTCTTGTGCCTACATGGAATGCCACTGACGTCCAGCATGGAGCTCTGGTGCTAGCAGAGCGGAGAGTATCAGCTTTAAAAGCACTGAATTATTATAATTTGAAAACATGTTATTGCAGAAGATAGGTAACAAGCTTCAATTTAAAGAAAGTGCTTCAAATTATGTAATTATGATGGTTTTACTCAGAAAAAAGAAAAAAAAAAGGTCAGTATAAAGCTGCAGTTGTAACCATTGCTTATGTAATTTTAAAGAGTGGCAACAGAAAAATAGTTGCCTTGCGGTAATTTTACATTAGGAGTAATCTATTGTTTAACAAATGTTGAGGGAGAATTATTTGATTTTTCAGTAAAAATACAACAGAGCAGAAAATAAACTATTATAAGGGTCATTCTTTTAAACAGCGCCATCATTTGCGGTGAACTCTTATCCAGGGGCTGATGTGACTTTCTGTATTAACTGACAGCAACAATATTGCACCACACTCAAAATGAAACATGTAAATAGAGAAACCAAATAAATGTTTTAACTAATGCCATTCCAGGACCATTTAAATCTTTAACACATGTGAGTACACCAGGATCACTACAGACACAAGCTGGTATTTGACAGGATATTTCCTTGCATTTCAAAGGTATTTCAATACTGCAGAACAAAATACCAAATTTAGAGAAATCTTTGGAGCTGTTTGAAGATGTTGCAGAAAGATCTTCTTTTATTTTCTCCCAATTTTTTTTGTGGGCAAAATTTGTCATCTTTTTAGCCATCACAGATTCTTCATGCATACAAAAAAAAAACCCTGAAACTGGATACAGACTAAGCCAGAGCTTAGGGTGATCAGTGACCATCAGGAGTTATAAAGGTGTAGGTGACATCAAAGTATCTGAAGTATAAAAAGTAGAAAAAAGTATTCTGCATATTTTTCATGTGACATACTAGTTGCAAATATATTGATGTGGATGTGGCTGATATCTGTAGCTGAAAGGGCAGCACAGCCTTTACTCTTTTCAAATGATCCTGAGCCCTACCTGTAGCATCTGAGGGTGTTGATGGAGAGGAAAGGACACACAACCCTTTCTTTTCACCACCTCTTCCCCCCAGATGTGGTCTGGGTGATGGCGGCCGTATGCTCAGCAGGCATTTGAACTTGTCACTTCAGTTGGGCACAAAAGGGAGGGAACCCTCTGGCCAAACACAGACATTTGCACCCGAGCTCATCAGGTAATAAAATTGGGTGTGATCCACCCCAAGATTAGAAAGCGATGAATTGCTCCTGGAAATGCCTGTCTCTGTGGACTATAAAAAGAGACATTGTGGGTAGCCCAGGGGTAATCATCTATCTCGTGGACTTCTAAAGATGTCATGAATCTTGCTTGGAGGGTGGAACAACAGACTGTGTTTCCATGAAGTCTCATGAGAGCCTGAGGGGATAAGAGAAATTAATGTCCTCAACTCTCAAGAGGATGGTGTCCCACAGGCAGTGAGTAGTACAGCAGGCAGATGCAGCGGAATCCCCTGCTTACCACAAATCATGGGAACAAGCAGCAGAAGCAGCTCTGCTGCCTTTATGAAGGGCTCCTGCTAACAGCCCAGGAAAGCCCTGCTGGGACAAACAGCTGAGCAAAAAAATGGACATACAGGGGCATTTATTTTTGGAGTTGTTTGTGGATTAAAACAAACATGCCTAAAACCACTGGTAGTACCCCTACGAGCTAAATAACCCATACAGAAGTGCTATGAAGGTCTTATTGTTATTACACACAGTAAGTTGGAGCCAGATGTACAGTACAACAGACCTCTTTCAGGCGCAAAGTGTGAAAAGCTGAAAACAGCAGCTTAGATGAGTGATCCACAAAATCCCCACATAGCTGCTTAATCACATAGGAACTAGCAAGGTACCTTAGCTGTTTATACATTCCACATTTTTAATAAGAGAAATACTGAGGGAATGAGTGGAACCCCGAAACTTTCTTCCTTCAACAAAGTAACCTAATAATTTGCTTTGCAGAGCTAACCCACCTCTTGCTTCCTCTCCTTATTCCCATAAGACATAAAAGCCAGTCATCTCAGATCCTCAGCAGGTTCTGTAGCCACTAAGCTCGTGTGAAAGGCACGCAGCTCTGCTTCCTCTGGCTGTGCCCTAAAATATATGTATAAAATAGCTGCCAGCACTCTAAGAGATGTCTTACTGTAGGACTTAATTCAAGTTTTTTTTAATTTAGCCTTTAGAGACATCTAAGTCACAGTTGCAGGTAGGCATCTAAGCCCAAGATGAAACACCAAACTTCACAGGCTTCTCTATTTTTCACATTTCTTCAATGTCTTGTCAGCAATTCCACTGCCAGCAGAACAGCTTTTCCAGGGGATGTTGTCCAGTTTGATGTGCTGGATGTTCAAACCTATCTGTCTCCTCCTGTTCACTGAACTTTGATACATGATGTCTGAGTCAGGTTGGTGAACTCTACTCCTGGAGCATGCACCAAGACATCAGGAGTGACAGCAACAGACAACATCATGCCTGTGGTGGTTTTGGGGGGATATTCTCAGGTTAATGACTCACTGTCTCTTTACTTTCTCAAAGGCAAAGGTTATTTTCCTTCATGAGACACCTGTGAGGCAAACTGGGTAATAGCAATAAGCCAAATACCCACAGACAGGACTTTGGGGAATCTAAATGGGTTGTGCAAACTCTTTTTCTTTGCATTGGGCCCGGCTGTGGTGTGTCCCAGTTGCCACTCCAGTCTGTAACAGGTTCTATTCCTGGTGTCTTGATAAAAGTTATTGGAGACAAACATAGCGTGCAACAGTCTAAATGAGTCTGAGGTTAACTTTAACCTATGCACTGCAGTAGGTATTTGTTTATTTTCTTTTCAGACTCTTTTCACTAGAACTTTCTAATTGGATACCAGAGCCTCTTTTGTTTTTCCAGTTCCTACACAAAAACCCAAAGCTCTCCTCTCTTTGAATGCCATGGTTGACAAATCACCAGTGTCATCAGCCTTTGCCGCATGTAATTTTGTGGGAAAGAAAATATAGTTTTCTAGAATAAGTACTTACAAAGGATTATTTGTTTAAACAGTTCACATTTTTCAGAAGGAATTATGATATTCATAAATTCAAATGTAGTTGCTTGTACGTTCTGAGCAGTATATTCTCCTCTTCTCAAGGCACCTGTGCTGCTGTGTGTAATCATTTGTAGTGATACACAGCAGGTGCTAGTGAAGCAGAAATGTTACTTTATTGTGAATTGAAGCAAAATAGCATAAACAGAAGATCAAGTTGTGTGTTAGGTACACAGTTACATAAGCCTAAAGTCTGGTAATAAAGAGAATCTGTACTCAAGTTCCTTCCTTGCTTAACTCTGTTAGGAACAGTGAAGTTAATGCAGAGAATGTATTTATATGAGCATTCTTATTATTCTGGTAGAGGTGCCTTCAGTGAAAAAAGAATACATATAAATCATAAAGTCAGATGATGGTAAAGAAACCCGATTAGTACACATTTTAAACAATTAAAAAAAAAAAAAAAAAAAAAGAACAACAACTACAAGTCTTGTTTCCTGCATTCTTTGCAAATACCAAGCGCTTGCTTTTTTTTCCTGGTCGTTTCAGATGCATGAGGAATGTGCGATTGGATCCTTAAAATTAAAATTATAATCATGTCTGTGAATGTCATTTCAAAACAAGGAAACACACTCCATCAGTCAGTTAGAAACACAGTCAATCTAAGGATGTAAAATTTTTCCAGTGGGGGTGTTTTTTAATGAGTAAAGTGTACTGCTCAATTACATTGCTATATGAGTGGCAAAGCAGATTCAGCTGTTAGTTTTTCAAAACAAATATAGCTCCAACTTTTACACCCTAGTGTTTTCATGTGCTTGATTAAACATGCTTATATACTGCTCCCCTCATCTTCCTTATAAATGCTATGGGTTCAGAGACAGCATCTGGTTCAAAGCACAGGCTACTGGAATGAAACTGAGGAGCAAAATTCAAGCAAAGATTCTGTAAAACAGAAAATTCGGAGGAGCTGAGGTCAGGATTTTGGCTTTTAGGTTCATTGTTCCATTTTCTTACCCAAACGGTGCACTAGTCTGCTTAGTAATTTGGGCTGAAGAGTCTCTTGAGATTGATTTTGATTTTCTCTCATTTTATAGCCTTTCTGGGTTTTTGCTGGAAACCAAATCGTGCTCGTAGGAGAAAATGAGTAGGTCAGGTAGCAGGAACAACTCCTAAGCTTTTAACAGATATGAAAGAGCCACTAATAATGTGTACTGCTCAATACAGTTTTCTAACAAGAAGAATAAAAGCCACTGCATTGTTTTTACCTTTTTACAAATGACCATCAATTAAAATGGCAATGATCAGTCTTCCAGAGAAGTCGCTGACTCACAAATGATAAGTTTGTGTTGCAAATCTACCTTTTTCAGCTATTTATCAACAGAAGAGTCCACACAACACAAATTGCTCCCAAATGTGTATATTGTCAGCTTTGGCAACCAATTTTTTGGTGCCTCCATACTGCACTGATAACAGAAGGTTCAGATTAATCCATTTTCAGAGATATTGAACAGCCACTGTCCCTACTGATATTAGTTTATTCAAGAAAGTTTTTTCAGATTCAATCAAAACTGAGGCTTTTGTTCCCTTTCCTCAGGGGCAGCTCAGGAGGGTGTCCATCTTCTACTTATGACTTGAATAAGCAGTGAATTACCCGTGCCTAACAACCCTGATTCTCCTTCACTTTTAACATGAATGCTTCTCTTGCTATTTCGGTCTGCTAAATCGAGTTCAACAACTGCTTGTAATAAGATTAAAACTGTATAATAAATAATATGCTACAGTTTTATGACACAAAGCATTATTGCGAATATAATTTCCACCAAGACATGGAATTTCATATTGCAAATGAATGTACAGTAAGTTCTTTGTGCAAATTAGGACCTGTGTGCATTCCTTATGAAATGCCAGCAATTAAAATGAAAAGGCAACATGTATAGCAGCTTGATGGGTTTTTTTTTTGCTAGCAAGCCAGATGAAAAGGAGTAAAATATACTTGGCAAAGAAAATTTAACCAGCTTCAGAAGACTGTGTAATCCAGTTGCTAATAGATGATTTGTGATTGTTTTCTTGGCATTCTATAAAATGCATAAATGGCTTCCAGTGTAGGCTAAGGGTAAAAAGGGAAATGAGTGTTTGTTACAGCAGTATGTGAAAAGCTACAAATTACTTTACAAAGGGAGAAATCTCAGAACTACTCTGTTATTATTGTGGGTAAACTTCTATCAACTCCAGGACAGAGCTTTGACTCTTTAAGGATCACAGGATTTGATTCTATAAAGAGATGATACGATTATATGGAATGAAAAATATATACAGCTACATGAGGGAGATTATTACTTAAATGTATTGAATCAAGTGAACTTTGAAGTCAATATGGTCTTCAAGAAACCACTAATTTTAATTCAGTGGGAGGTGTTTCCACCAGAAAGGTGCTGCGCTGCAAAATTCACATTTCTAAGTCCTTTTCCAATAAATGCTCTGTAGACTTTTGCTGCCCTTGTAACATGCAGTGCTACATTCACCAGCAGGAAAAATCTACCACCTGCTGTTACAAAATAAGTGTGAGGGAGGGAATCTGGAGTGGCTGATGAAGAGAAGATGGATGGACACAGCTGATGTTCAGTGTCCTATTGCCACTGTCAGAGGCAGAGCATGAAGTCATGTTGCCATTAATCTGAGCAGTGTGAGATTTCTTATATTCCTATGGAATATTTCAGAAGTGATTGGTACATAGCAAGAAGGTCTAACATAGTTAGAGACCGTGTCAAGGATGAATGTGCAAAGTTTAATATGCTATCTAGGGAACAAAGACGATTTGTTATTTCCAGTTTTGTATGGAGCAATCTGTGTCTACAAAAACATACAGACTTTGCACAAACAAGAATGCTGTATTTGACATAAGGAAGATTAGTCTGCTGGACGACCTCCCATTTAAAACAGAGATTCATTTGCACTATTTTGGTCAACTGAATGGATTATTTTCTCATTCTTCTACCAGCAGTTCATGATTTCAGAAAATCCCAATAGTCTGGGAAAGAGCAATGACAAAAGCTTCTTGAGCCCTACATGCAGCAATCACAAACTAAACCAGAACCTTCCTCACCAACCCCAGTTCCTCAACTAGACCCTGAAACTCTGAACAAGTTCATAATTGATTCACAGTGCCAACATGTTATCTCAGTCTTAATCCATAGCTTCTGGAAAGAACAGTCTTTTCCCATCAGCCAATAAATATTAACAGAATTGAAAGACTTTCTCCTAAGGAATAATTCGGAGTTATTCGATGATCATTTCAGTGGTCCAGATGGGTTAATTCCCTCACAAATCTCGAGCCTATTATTTGAACAGAAGTCACAGAAGTCTCAAAAGCTCCTAAGCACTCTGAAACAAGCCCTCACAGTACCTGGTAACAAATCAACTAGCATGAGAGTTTCAGAGACCCAAACATCCTCTAAAATTCCTACATTGCATGACTTGGAAGAAACCTGCAAGCGGCAGCCAATAAATAACAGCAGTTATATTCTTGTTTCCACCTTCCCTTTTTTTGACATGATCATTGAGAAGATGGCAACACTGAAGTTTCTTCTCTGATGATCAACCGTCTGCTGCTTGGGGTCACAGGTGAGGAGCTGGGACCTCTCCTATTAGGTTGGTACCACATATCAATATCTTCATGTATCTTGTTCTAATGTCAGTGCAGAAATAAGTTCTAGTTCCACTATAAGTTCCACTTAATAGTTCCACTGCACTAGATACAATGAAAACCTGAGAAATCATGGAGGCAGAGCTATGTGGGGCAGCAGTGCTGTTGTTGCTTGCTAACAGCACTTGAGACAACACAAAGTACTGGGACAGAAGCACCTTATATCTAACCGCAATATAGATTCCTTTGTCAATTGTGTATAGCCTGTCTTAATTTTTCTCATTGCAGATATTCCAATATCTGAAATAAAAAAATTGATGGCAGCAACTGAAATTTTCCTTAGATTTTTCCTCTGTTTGATCTTTGCTTTTGGGCATGAGGCAAAAAAAGACAAAAGGAAGGTATTTTGGAAACACTGTTATGTGCAAGGGGGGAGCTGTTCTTTGTTTCTATAGGTGACATGCTGTCCCACAGTTAGATTTATATGGGAGGTATATCCTTTACACTGATATATGTTGGAGTCATCCACATACAATTGTAGCCATACCTATAAACAAAGTACATTTCCTAAATGTATAATTGTTCTTTTCATATCTATAAATCACAAGAAATATATCAGATTTATATATTTAATATATAATATATATTGTATATTTCCAAAACCTTTCCTGCTAAACTGAGTTCACTACTGCACTGTAAAAGCAGTAGAAGAATTGAACATTTCTAAATAAGTATAAAAATTAATCAGTAACAAAGGTTAATATCAGAGCATTTACACTCAGCTAAGCTAACATCAAGACATGTTCCTAATCTTGTATCTAGACCAACCACAAATAATAGGTTTTAACCAGTTCTCTTCTTTTTAGCCAGTGCTTAAAATTTTAGCCCATCTTTTCCATAGTAAACAGCTATCAAATATTTCTCCACAATGCTTCATTTTAGTTGTATATATTAATTGTTTAGATATAATTGCAATTGTAAATGGAATGCTTCACTTATTCTGTAATTAGGGAGTTTGAATTTGAAATAATTTATTAGGTCTTAATTTATGTGCTGTGAAATCTGTTAGATCATTTGCTAGTCAGTATGTTGTCTAGAATAAAGGCATTTCTACAAAGGGATTTTAGGGTGAGGGTCACCAGCATAATCAGAAACATACTCAGTCTGGCCTCCAGCTAAAGATTATATGCTTTTAAGTGTATTTCTGTTTTGCAAAATGGCCTTTTGAAGACTTAGCCATTTCAACAAAATTCCTTTTTTCTATATAAAAAGAGAAAGAGCAATTATTTTGCACCGTTGTCTGACTTCCCACCACCACCACCCTTTCCCCTAGATATAGATGACCCAGCTGATCAAGTGTGAGAAGTACACAGCTTTCTGGACTGACTTGTCTGAACCTCTGAAATGAAATCTTCAAAGTTAGGAGCAAAAGTTGGCATTGAGACTAAACGGGGATTTGATTAAAGATTTGGATTTACCCGCACAATAAATTGAGCCAAACGAATTCTTGACTTGTACAAAGGCAGTTATGTTTTCCACCATGTAGGGAAGGAAGTGACATTGGTTGGCTTTCAATTGTAATTTATTGTATTCATCCATATGCTTGTTATAACACAGAGGATTTGTCAGTATATCCACTATAAGAACAGGACTGGGGCTTTTTTGTTGCTAAACTCAGCAGTTACAAATAATGTTAGACTGAAGTCTCAAAGCTTGTTTTCTTGCACATGCCACTCTGAACCTGAAACCTTATACTTTTAATGTCTTCTTTAGAAATGTACATGTAGGGGGGTTTAGGGAAAAACGTGGAGCTGCTGAATATATTGCTTTGGGCAGGATTTGTCTGACCAAATATATATGTCTATATATCTATATAGACATGTGTAGAAGTCTATATTGTAGACTCATGTAGATGTCCATATAGAGATGTCAGCATTTTAATCACATGCCCTACATAAACAAAGAAGGAAAGAAGCGTGATTCTTTTTAACACAAAGACATCAACTATAGAATGAGATAAATCATGCTACACATAAGAGTACCTGTAAAAAAGGAATTACAGATAACCAAGTTGTAATCGTCTAAAATAAGGTGAGATGAAGTTTTCCCCCATAAATATGGTAGACCAGAATGATGTTTAATTGTCTTAAGGTATTTCTTTTATCCTAGCAATTACCTGTTTAGGCATTTTCCCCCCCATTGTTAATAACTTTTAATAGTCAAGGAACTTATTCTCCATTAATCTCATTAACAATTATTCTGTCTCTGGACAAGAATGTAAATAGCATTTGTATCTCTGACCATGGTCTTGAAATGTGTGTATTCAGCTTCACTGTCTTCAGCATAAATAATAAAGTACAGAACAGGGACAAGAATCTGAGCCTTTCAGTCTTTTTTTTTTCCTTTCCAAAACTAGCTCTTCTCATAGTTGACACTCATGACCTATTCAGCCTTCCTTTACTCTACAGCATGTATTCAGAAGAGAGCCCTAATGGACACCATCTATGCAGGAGTATCAACACTTCAATAAGAAGTGATAAGCAGACTATTTTCTGTCAGAAGTCTCTCCCCTGAGCACGGAGAAAGATAAAAATAATTGTAGTGGAATTTAGGAAAAGGAAAAAAATGTGCATAATAGTAGGGGTAAAGAGCAAAGTGAAAGGCATAAGTAATAAATGTGAAGAATAATAATAAATGGGAAACAAAATATATATAAAAATATTTCATTGAACTTTTTCTGCTCAGTCATTTAAAATTTCCCTCGAATGCAATTCAGCTCTTGGTTACATTAATAGGTTCTACTGAAACCAGTGAGACACTAATGAAGAGCATAATTTCTCTCTCTTAAAGTAAATGAGATGGTTTTGATCTCAGTGCAATCTGCAAGAAATGAACTCTTCTTCTGTAGGAACTCTAAGATTAGTTCCTAAAAGAATATCTGAGAAGGCCGGCACAGGAGAGGCATTTATAAGTACAAGGACAACTGTTCTTTACCTCATCAGATTAAAAAAATTTACTTTATCAGAATTGAAAAAGCCAACCAGAAAAAATACAAATTAAGGGTTGCAATTTTCAGAAGTGTCCTTTTGGACCTTGTGAATCACAGGTGAATTTTATTTCATAATTTTACAAGGAGTTCATTACAGAATCATGACTTACTTTTCTTTTGCCATTATGTCTCTTTTAATGTTACCTTCTTTAAGAACAAAGCAAAGCTATCCACACAACACCAAAAATTGAAGCAACAGTATGGATTACCTTAAGGCCAACAAAATGCTTATCAGAAGACAAAAATAATTATTATTTCTTTTACGTGCTTGCTTTTATTCTCTGTTTGACTTGCTGCTTTCTACTCTATTACTATATTACCTGGATTCCCAGGAGTTTTCTAACTCTCAGCCAATAATCCTCACTGAGGAGGAGGAGGGGGAGGGAGTGTTACACGTCTGTGAGAACCTTTGCAGTTTGTTGCCACTGAGTGAATTGGAACAATTTAGCTTTGAGGAAGTGATTTATACACACACATCCATCACATATAACCTGCTCTGCTCTGTTAACTCTCTGTTTGATCTCTGGAGGGTTGAGTAGATTAGGGAGGGTCTTCACACGGAGGTTTCATTAACAGCCAATCGGTTAACCTGGCATGACTCCTGTTTGTGCATTTGGATACTTGAAAGAGGGAAAAAAAGGGAAAATAAAATTGTTAATTGGTATCATTATTTCCTAGTTCAGGAAACACGTATCAAGCTGTTAGAGAGAATTTTCTTAACAGTACGTTTCATTTTACTTTTCTTAACTGTATAGGAAACAAGATTGAGGGTTACTTTTTAAGCCATTCAAAATCGCTGATCAGAATATGTGAATTCTGGCAGCATGAAGTACATCGGCAACCAAAGAGCACATTGAACATCCAACCATAAGCCACAAAACCTTGTATATTACAATGCAGTTTAATGAGATAGGGAATACAGACCAAGCAGTTGCACTTCTTAAGTGTACCAGATCAATGGGGCTCTGCTCACTATCACCCAGTTGTCTGATTGGAGGGGGAGAAGGGGATCAAATTAAATGATTGATACAATTATAAAACAAAGTGAAAAAACAAAGTCAGCATCATATAACAATATGGCTATTACTGTTATTGAAGGGAAATTTTGAGGTATTAACGACATATGGCTTTGGAACAGAATAACCAGAGTTCCAGCAGTGACTCCCCATGTGAGCACAGCGCACCGTGTCTCTGTGTTTTACAGAACAGGGATATATTATTAATGAGAGGATTAAATTTAGTACTTCACTATATCCTTAGAAACCAAACGGCTGGTTGCACACTGGAGAAGTGCTCACAATAGTTTTACAGTTTATAAACTGATGAAATTACATAAAAATGTTTAGTTTCATATTGTTCCAAAGAACTTGTAATGAAATAAACAAGTATCAGTAGTTTTAGGGAAGTATGTGGAAAAAGTTGACAGATAAACTGTGTGGGCTTATTTGTTGTAACTACAACAAGATGGAAAAAATTTGCAGTGGATGTTAATATTTATTTCAATAACAAAACCCAAAGGTCTGATGCCACCTTCTATGCAAGTTGTTACAATCTTTGAACATTTAAATATTTATCTGCTGTTAACAAATACCAATAGTCCACTGTATCTCAGACTCTGTCCATATCATTCTCTCTCACCCCTCACCTCCCAGATGTCCAGAAAAACAGATATGCTCTGTAACATGCCCTGATATTTAAATGATAACAGATTACTTAGTACAAAGTTTTGGAAGTTTAGTCTCTTTCATATTAAGGTTACAATGCAAGCCTCGCTAGCATTTGCTAATGTGGTGATAACAGCCAAGAGAGAGAGAGGCTGCTGGAGGGAAAGACTAGATTTAGGGTTTCATGGATAAAAACCAGCAATCTTAACTGTATACAGAATTTTAACGGTATTAAGATGCTTTTCCTGCTGAATTGTTTCCTGTATTTCCTTTAGCTTTCATTACCTGTCTCTTTTAAGCCTTTGCAAGAAACATACAGCAGTCCTATCATCAGTTTCCAAAAATAACCACTCTCTTTTCCACGATGGCAAGGATATGAGCACAGCTACTGCCTTACATGAACCAACTAGAGATTCTTTTCATCCAATAGAAAACAGAAAATTTTGTATCCATCACAATGTTTTTCTCATTGTTAACAATCACATTGATGAATGAATGTTTATGATCCATGCACAGATATAACTTATTTTCATATATTATTTATAATATATTGAATATTCTTCTCTGTTTTCTGTGGTAATGAGTTCCACAATGCCAGCAGCAACCGCTATAATGTCTCTCCCCTATAACATTGCCAACATGCTGGCATTGCTCCACTGATTTTTATCCATCTTATGCATTTTCTGTTGTGTTATATTATAGGTACATCAAAACTCTCTGTACCTGGGGCTAACTCTCTGTTCCAGACCTGGGACAAGAGACTTTATCCTTTAGCATGACACAGGATGACAAGGTGTGAGTTTCATTTCATTTTCAGAAAGAAAAATGTTGTGATCAATGATTTCTATATTTAATTTATATAGATTTTTATAGATTGAAAAGCATACAAGGATAGGGAGTCTAAAATCTTAAAAAATTATTTTTAACAGTTTTGTAAAAGTAGTGTATCTTCCCTCGTAGGGTTTTTCACTGGTAATGTTGTTCATTTCTCTATGCTTTGATGTGCTTTGATTTCATGAAAAGCCCTGTGTAAACGCTGTTTGTTTGTTTCCTGTACTGAAATTGCACTTTCCATGATTAACACTAACAGAAGCTATGTAAGTATCGTGTCTTTGGAGATTTTATTGTCAGAATAAGGAATGCCTCCCCTGACCTCTCCTGGCTGTAGCAGGCTTTGGATCTAGCCCCTCAGAAAGAGAAAGTACATTGTTATGAAGTAATGGGATTTGCTTTCATTATGAAATTACCAAAACCAGGCACTAAATGGTATGTATTTCTAGTAAAATCTGAACCTTTTGTTACCTTGTTTGTGAGCCAACAGTTTACATTGGTTTGTACAAAGATTTGTGTTGGAAGTTGAGCAATAGCATCCTAGGTTTACCTTTAACTGAACGTAAATTCACCATCTTAACAAAAAGGGACTGGAAAAAAAAAGACTAAAAAATGCCTTTAATCCAGGAAGACAGATGTAGACAACAGAGAAAGTTACTGCCACAGAGTGATAAAGGATACTTGTAATCTTCTGGCTGAAGTTAGGTGTCCTCAACCCGCTTTGGAAATTAAAATAAAGATAGCGTTCATTTTGTGTAAAAGATGGTACAAGATTTTGCTTTTGCTGTTTTTCAGATGGACACCCACCTTCACCCACAGCCAGCTCATGCTGTGTTGAAATGGGGATTGCTGCAGAGATGGAAACAATCAAGTGAAGCAGTGAATGCTGCAGCCCATTTCAAAAGCATTCCTTTTCCAGGCCATCAGTTGTGGCAGCAGCGCGGGAAGCCTCTCCTGATCTTACAACTACTGAGCGGCAACTTGATGGTGTTTATGCATTGAGGGACCCCACTGGTGAGGAGACCTGCAGCTCCGGAGCACCAGAAGTGGTGTTAAGAGAAATGGGTACAATTGACAATGGAGCTGTTCAAGGCACTAAGGCTGCGAGACCATCAAGCATCCCTTCTATCACGTTTATTGCTCTTTACTCAGTTTTAAAGAGGCTTTTTTATCCCAGAGAATTTAACAGAAATATTTGCTTTTCTGATATTTTTCTTATTCAGTGAATGAACATCAAGTTCGACAGACATCAGTGGGTCTAAGAGTTCATGGGTTACATTTATCTTCAAACTATGCTACAAGGCTTAGGCAATGCTCTAATGCAGGCTGTCAAATGTGTTTGTCCTCCCCATTACACTAACAAAAACTGTTATGTCACTGGGTACTTTGTGTTCCCTTTTCAGCTCCATTATTTTACACTATATCTTATACTGTCTGATCTATCTAGCAGCTTATCTTATACATTGACTGCATGTTATCTGATGCTGAAGCACACAGTCTTGTTTGCAGCCTCCAGGTGAGCCTATAACACCATAAATATAATGTTTACCTCAAAACTTTATCCTCTTTCACTCTTGTCCTCTGACACTGCAGCTCTAGCACTAAGTCTGAGATGTTACAGTGATTTCCATGACAAATGGATGTCAAACACAGGAACAGGGTTTTGCTTGATCTAGTGATCTAGCAAGACTGGGAATGAGAAAATTTTTATCAAAAGATTAAGAAAAGATCTGCGATAGAAAAAAATATCAATAACAGCAGTGAAAAGGCAGAAGTATTTCCCAAATATTTCCAAAATACACTAATGAACAAGGCCTCCCAGCATGTTCAGTTGATGAGGATGACAAAATACGTTCCATTTTAGCTCAGAAAGATATTAAAGATAGCTCCTAAAAGCAGACAATAGCATGTCCAAATAACTTACGTTTAAATGTTCCAGAAATAGCTTATGAAGGAACTCTCTGGGACATTAATGTTGATTTTCAATACATTGTGGAACACCAGAGACATTGCGGAGAGCTGAAAGACAGCTGATGTTGTGCCAATATTTTAAAAGGGCAAATAAGACGACCCGGGTAATTATAGGCCTGTCACACTGACATTGATCCTAAGCAAAATATCTGTCTGGTACAGCACTTGATTAATAAATTAAAGGAAGGTAATATAATTAATGCCAATCAACATGGGTTTGCGTCAAGCTAAACTGATAACTTTTATGATGAAATTACAAGTTTAGTTAAAAAGAGAATAACAAAGAATTTGTATATTTACACCTCCTTACAACATGGATTTGTTACTCCCTGATTTTTTTATTTATTTATTAACCAAGAAACTGTGGTGACAAGAATATGGCATAGGACATACCAGTAAAACTATCTGACTGACAGTTCTCCAAGCATAACTGCAAATGGACATGCATCATTGAGGATAAAGAGGGTTTTTTTGGATCACCACATGTTGTTTGCATCAAAAAACCTGAAAAAAAAATACTTTCTCTATAAATATATAGCCATACTCACATATGTACATTAATTCACCAGGGTTAGCAACTAATGAAGAGAATGACAAAGTGGTACAAGACACCACATAACCACATAACCAAGAACTTTGATCCCAAATATGGCCACATGTACCTCTGAGAATAATCACTTGTTTTGGGTTACAACCTCTAAAAGTCTCTCAAAGAAAACAAACAAACAAACAAACAAACCAAAACAAACAAAGAGAGGGAGCGAGAGAGAAGGAAAGATAATAAGAGAGAGAAATATCAGTGAATTATGAGCTGACATCAAGTTTCCAGTATGATTGTCAACTTGAAAGGGCAAATACATTTACTAGCTACAGGGAGAATATGTTCAAATAGAAAGGGAAGTTGCACTAACTCTGTACCCAGAGGTAAAGAACCATCTTGGGGAATTAGAGTTTGACTAGAAGTCACAAGAAAGATGTGAGGATTAGAAAACTTACTTCTTTTTGGTACTTGAGAGCTCAATTAAATAATTTATGCCAAAGAAAGCAAAGACATGACCATACCATACTCTTATGTACTTATTTAAGTAACAAAATTAAATAATAGAAGGCTTTTCAGTCCAGATGAAGATTTAACAGGTTCCCATTTCTGTGAATTTATGTTGGAAAGGTCAGACTAGCAATAATCTATGACCGCAAAAAATAAATTATCATTTACAGAGTCTTTCCTTTTCTCCCTGGCCTCTCCCTCAGATCAATGAATATTGACCTCTATTCAGCACAATTGTGTGGGGAGCTGAACATGTTCTCACCCAAAACTAGCCTAAAGCTGAACAGGTGGTGTGGTCTCTTGGGACAGATAAGATAAGGATTTTGAGCCATCTACATAGAAAGAAGGATTTGCCTTTTATACTCCTATATCTTGGCTAATACTCTAACCACACACAGCTACAGGGCAAAAGCTACCATTGGTGATGATGCCACTTTTTGAAGATAAAGCAAAGCATGCTGCCACATTTGATGTGGAACACAGCTCTATAAGAATATCCCTATTGGCTATTTTCTAAGAGCATTTGCAGGTAACTCAAATGGAGAAAGACAAAATATTTAGTTTGTGGCTCTTGAATATGTACTGAACAGCCTCCAGCTTCTCCACTGTCCTGTTGATCAGCTTTTGGCTACTGGCTGAAGGAAGACTTCAGGCTTCTGGAAAACTTGCAGTTTGGTAGGAAATTTATTTGCCGAACTGAGGTAACATTGGATTTAGTCATTATCTGAAACATATTTTTCAGGGCAACCAGAACTTAATCTAAAAAGTTAGTTGCACTTCACTGCTGTTCTAGATCTAGTCCACAATTCCTTACACTCTACCATGGGTGCAATTCTTGCCTTATAATCAATTCATAAAAATCAATGCAACTCAGAATCAAAGAAATTCAAATAAAATAAAACTGTGTATTTTTTAATACAGATTTAAACATTGTTTTCTCTGAGAGGTACATGATTTAAAAAAAAAGAAATAAATGCAAGTTAATACAATAATCTATAATTTTGCCTCATTGCATAAATATATGTGACAGGCATCTTCCTGTAAACTTCAAAATGCACATTTTAAAACTATATTTCCATTTTTCTCTTTTAAAAAACCCATAAATGTAACTTATGTATGGTTATTCCTAGGACAATGCAAGATTAGACAAGGCAGTCTACTTAATAGTGCTCAATGGTGATCTTGAAAAACTTGAAGAATATAATATAGACCAGAATTTCCTATCTGAGCTTTAAATTTCTTTGCTTTTACTTTTTATTCAGACACTTAACTTTATTTAACGTATTTTTGATTGCATTTATAAAATATTTAAGTTTTAATATACACAGCATCATTAGGCTACACTGTGAGAAGCATAAAAGCATATGAAAGTAATAGCTTCCTTGACATACAAGAGGATTGATATACATGAATTGAATTTTTCTGTATTCTATGAACTCACATTTCATGGAGAGACCAAATTTATAGAAAAGGAAAATCCCTCATCCAGTTTCAACTTCGTAGGAGCTTAACATAGGAACATGAGGTATGTGTGGTCCTAGTATCACCTTTGCAAATTAAATTTCAAGATGGAGATCATTAGAGAGTATTGCTTGCAGGAGTGATTTTTTTTTTTTTTGGGGTGGTAGCATTATAATTTAATTTTTAAAGCTGAGAGCTTGTTCTTTTCTGCGTTGTTTCAGAAAGTTGCAGTTACAGAATAAACCTTTTTAGATAGTTGTTCAGCAACACAGCAAGCAATTTGAGTTAAGGAATGATCAGTTTTGGTCATCAGCATATTAGTATCTTTTAGACTTTTATGACTTAAACATTCCACTAAAAAATGCACTGCTAAAGACATAAGCATTTGAAACTGATTGTAATTAACATTGTTGAAAAAAAAAATCCCCTGTATGTGCAGAATAAGAATAGAGACCCCTGGTATTACACAGCCCTTTTGGGGTACCTCCATGTTCCAAATGTATAAAGCATGCAAAAACTTTTTAAAAATTGATCATACAGGCTGGGTCTTTCTGTTTGAAATACATTTTTGTATTCCTGCATTTCTCTCCAGTGCTTGTGTAGAATGGTAACTGGATTGGTGTGTTGCTTTACTGCTCTCCTTCAGATGTCAGCAAGAGAAGGGTTTTCTTCAGCTACAATTCCTTAATTAAGGAATAATGTCATTCAAATAAGATGACAGCAAGGGAGCGTTGAGATCAACTAAACTCTGCAAAGGCAATTTTTGAAATTTGCCATTTTGAAAACTTTTGTAAATATGTACGACTATAGTTAAAAGTCAAATCCAGTAAAACAGCAGAAAACAATGCCTAAAGAGGAGCAGTGGCTACAATTCTTCATGAGGGTCCCTCTCCCAGACAGGCTGCAATGTCACTCCCAGCTAACATATGGTAGTAGTCAAGCATGTAATCTATCTGGGAGTCTTAGTGGCAATACAAACAGGCTACATCCTCCCACTCTTCTTTAAGGACATAGCAACGTGCACTTAGTTAATAAAAATCAGCATTCCTTCAATTTCACCCCACCTGTCCAGGAGATTTTTTTATTTAGCGTGAAACACGAGCAATCCAGTTCGGACCCATCTGGGCTGATCTCTTGCTCCTAATCTGTCCGTCTGGACACACAATAAAACACCACTTGCTCATTCAGCCCTCAGCTGTTCCTTTTTTGAACCAGAGACTGAGGGAGAGTGTGGAAAATGGTAAGTGCCAGAGATAATATTTAATAGAATGGTAATACCTTCAAGAACATGAGTCAAAGCAATCAGGTTCTGAAAGCAGTTGCCTGCAGCTTCTTGTTTTGATCTCTGCCTCAGCACTTGAACTGTAATGAGCTCCAGTTCAGGGCTAAAGCATCTTATGAATCAATGTTGCTCCTGAAAATCTTATTTGGAGTTTGACTTTGGAAATATTATTTTCCTTGGTACTTACACATGCACTTCTTTCATGACACCTGCATGTTATAATTAAGCCCTTATCAAAGAGGACAGGAACAGGAAAAAAAAAATATTTTTACCAAGAACATAGTAATCCATTAAAAAAGTCATAAAGCCTCAAAAAAAAGTGAGTGGGAAAACATCTCAAACTAGCAACTCTTACCACTCATGTGTTAACTCCCAAACTTATGCACGTATGAACACAAGTTATTTGGAGAAGGAAATAATAATAATAAAAAAAAAAAAAACTACAGTAGATCAACCTTGTAACTTTGTTCTAGACCCTTACAACATATAAACTGTGCAAATCTGACCTTTACTATGACAGAAAGCTGAAAAAGAAATGCAGTCCTTGTGCTGGTCCTTGGCTGCTTGGCAGACCACTCCTTAGAGCAAGAGGGATTTAGTGAGTCTCCCAAACACAGTGCAACCTCCATCGGGTGCAACCACACACGCAGCCAGCCAACTAACCCACTATTTAGGTATTCCCATAAGTTCTCGTCAGTGTGCACAAGTAGTGTTATCACCTATAATTGACTACAGGACTTCAGTTATGCTGGCAAATTTAGCAATAATTACACATCTTTGCTACCATTCAGGAATTACCTCTCAGGGGCATGAAATCTGTTTATACTCACTTCCAACAAATTCAGAGTTCAGCGTGTTTGTTCAGCTACGCAGGTCCATTCGGCCATAACGATCTTGTTCATTACATGAAGCAGTCCATGAAAAAATATCTTGATCCACTCCTTGGTTTCTCAAAGAAACCAGTGTACAAAAAGGACAGTTTGTTTGGCACAGAAAGAAAAAACTTCTCTCTCCTTCTGACACAGCAGAACTTTCTCCCACCACAAAATAATTTCCACCGGAATGGGAATGGGGTTTTATTGTGGATAGAGTGTCTGCTCAGAGAAATCTAGGATCACTTTAAATTAATTCCTTTCTTCATTAATCTCGCTACTCGTCTACCCCAACCTTCCTGCTTGTTCATTTAAAATATGTTTTTGAGCCTAAGAGCTCATATAATTCTCTCCTTGGAGAGGCAGAGAGGAAAAGGAGCCACTCTTGACAGGTATCAGAAGGCATCATCTTGCTTCAGGAAAGTGCTCACTCACCACAGTGGCAATGCAAGCATTTTAGAAGAAGAAAGCAGACTGTGACATGAGATTCCCCAATTTTTCTGCCTCCACCAAACCCAGAATGATTTACAGTAGCCAGCTGCCTGTTCTTAATTTTGCCCCTTTATTAGGTCTTGCATTAGCAAATTTCTTCAGAGGAATGTGATCCTGCCGAACACCTCTGCACTGGTCCCCAGCATCTTCCCTCTTCCCCTCTGCATGTCCCCTACACCACAGAAAGGGAAAACAACAGCACAGCACCAGGGACATGCAGATACACCAACGGTGAGGAAATATGACTTACAGGTATTTAAAAGATGGGTTGACCAAGGGCTTAGTGGCATGGTTTAGGGATGTTTTTTTTTTTTATCAGAGTTAGGTTGATGGTTGGACTAGATGATCTTAAAGGTCCCTTCCAAGCTAGACAATTCTATGATTCTGGGATTATCCAAAGAGAAAGCTGAAATAAGGAAATTCATAAACTAACATTGGAGGAAAAAGGAGGGCTTACACACAGCAGACTGTGTAAACAGCACTTTATGTGAAAACTATTTCACATCGCTGTATTAGATGAAGCCCCATCTGGGCCACCCTTGCCCACTGCAGAGTCCCATCCCCCGCCTTACACTATTTTGTCTTTTTTTCTTAAGGGAATTTACTAAATTGTTAAAACTCAAGCCAATTGCTGATAGTTTCCATGAAACAATATAAGAATTTAATAGCTTGGTTTGGAAGGGACCTTTAAAAGTCATCTAGTCCAACCTCTCTCCAATAAGGAGGGACATCTTCAAATGGCTCCATTCAAGTGACCTTGAATGTTTCCAGGAATGCAGCATCTACCACCTCTCTGAGCAACCTGTGCCAGTGTTTCACCGCCCTCACTGTAAAAAATTTCTTTCTTATATCTAGTATACGTGTACTCTGTTTTAGTTTAAAGTCATTTACCCCCTTGTCCTACCACGAAAGATCTTTCTAAAAATGTTTGTCCCTGTCTCTCCTGCAGGTCCCCTTTAAGTACTGAAAGGCCACAGTAAGGTCTCCCCAGAGAACCCCAACTCTCTATGCATCCTCACAGGAGAGCTGCTCCAGCCTGGCAGGGCTGCTCTCAATCCCTCCATCCTCCAGCCTGTACCAATACCCAGGGTTGCTCGGTTTATGATACCTTTAGTTATAAAAACTTTGCAAAACCTTTTCAAACCCTTCTGGCAAACATAACATAAGTGGTTGCTGCTGATATACCAAAAAGTACCCCACTATATAGCAAAATAAACAGGGAGCACATGTAATACTGGAAATTGTTTCTCATCACAGCAGCACCTTTGCAAATTAACTCATTCTTCTTAAAAACTTTCTTTCTCCACATCAAACACTTTTCAGGAATGCTGCGGCTACTCTCTTAGGAAACATAACCACCTCTGCAAGACCTAATTTCTCTGTGAAGGTTAATTAGTTTAATGCAGGAAACAGTCTCGTGGAGTTGGGGATTTCTTCTTCAAATAAATGAGTTAGACTCAAGTTTGGTAAATACCGCCTGAGAAAACATGGCTTTGGGATGTAATGCTTTGCACACCAGAGCATCACTATATTAGAGGAGAGAGAATAACATCCCCCGAGTTTTACCCAAGCTGGCAATTTGTTAAGCTTCTTATTAAACACTTACAAAAACTGGAATGGCCTCATTTGGGGGGAGGAATTGCTTCCTGCTTACTTTTGTTACCCTCTGTTTTGTTCAGTACAAACCTAATGTGAACCAGAACATAGCTGAGGTTGGGATTTCTGAATGAGCTGCAGACTGACATCTTGCTGGGATACAGATGCTTTAGTGAGAGGATTTTTCATCATGGCACATCAAACCACATTATTTTAATTTGCTCTAGACAACAGCAGTATGCACGAGAGTAAACAGAATTTATCTTTGTTGCGTATCCACTTGCATAGTGAAGATTATCACATACATTTAAGATGGTAAGACACTGATGGCTAAAGCTCATAACCTTAAAACCACAGCTTATTTGGGCATCACAAACTTAATTACCCCAAATCACATCGCTTATGGAAACACTTAGAAGATTATTTTCAAACTGACAATTTAGGTCTCAGTCAGGATTTGATTTGCATTCCTTCTTCAATTTTAGGGAGCTTACATTTCTTCCCTGTCTTTCCCCTCCCAGCCCCTGCTTGATTTTCATGAGCTGTAAACTGAAAGCTACCACACAAACAATTCTGTTGATACAGGAGTAAAAGTTAACTCACTTTTCATCAGAAGGGTAACAGGAGAGGCAACTGGATACACACATGGTCTGACAAGTAGAAAGGTCACTTTATTGGATGTCTTCTCAGAAAAAAGAGATCACTTTTAAGAGGGTATTATATAGGCTTGATGAAAACATTTCATACACAAACCTCTATTTCTGATTGTTTCGGTAGCCTGTGTGGTGTTTATTTGGACAGTTTCCCAGGGATTTCCTGCTTTATTAAGGAGAACGTATCCTGGAGCTTAGCGTTTACATAAATTACCTAAGTGATTAAATGAGGTAAGTAAAATACATGGAGGAAGCCTCTGACACCATAGGCATTATATTGAAAAAAGAATAGTTTGATAGGGAAAGATTAAGAACAAACCATCTTCAGATCTAAAAACTATGTTTAAGTAATCAGAACAAGTTCTTAATACACACATCAGAAAAGTTAAAGCTTAGTAAGAAAATACAGAAGAGTTAGGTCTATTTACTGTACACTAAGGATTACTGTGTTTTAGAAACTTGGACTAAACAAAGACACGAGTGTAAAAGCACCACCTGGCAACAACGGCTGCTGGCAAAAGCCTCCTAACTGGAGTTTGACCTGCTGAGAGAAAACTTCAGGTGACTTACATTTATTGCACATATATATTTAATACTAAACTTAAATTATCTTCTCATTGATTTAGGAAATCGGAAATATCACCAAAGATCCGTGCCTCCAGTTGAATAGATATTTTTTCCGGAAAAACTTAAGTACCCAAACGCTGCTTAAACTCTCATTATAAGGGAGTGAAGAGCGACTTAAGCGTTTTTCAAAAAGAGGTTAAAACTCAACATAATTCCTCCCCCAACTTTGTTGCATTTAGAACAGGGCTGCTAAAGCATAACCACTACTACTGAACTCTCACAAATTCTCTTTTAAATTATGTGCTTCAAAATTTATAATGTTCAGAAAAACTAAATTTCATACCCCAAAACTCACCAAAAGTGATCACAATAGAACACATTGCTTAAAACCTACATCACAGATCCATACAGAATGCTGATAATAGGCCAGATAGTCACAAATGCCAACAGAACTGATGTCTATTTGGTTTTTTGGTATCCTTCATAACTCATAGAATAGATTGAACTAATTCTAACACAATCACAGCTCCAGTTAAAAGCGTGCTGCTTCTCAAATAACATCTGTAGAAGAATGGTTTTAATGGTACTATCTAAATCACCCAGCAAACAGAAGCAAGTCACCACTGGACAATTCTGCAACACTTCATTGCTTTTACTGAGTCCAAAGATAGTGAACAAAGTGAGACTGCAGTAGCAACACAGTTTATGAATCACAAAATTGTAGAAGTGGGAAAGGACCTTTAATGATCATCTAGTCCAGCCTCCCTGCCAAAGCAGGGTCACCCAGAGCAGGCTGGACAGGACTGCATCCAGAGAGGTTTTGAATATGTCTGGAGATGGAGACTCCACCAGCTCTCTGGGCAGCCTGTTCCAGGGCTCTGCCACCCTCATAGTGAAGAAGTTCCTTCTCATGTTTAGATGGAACTTCTTATGTTCAAGTTTGTGCCCATTTCCTCTTGTCCTCCCACTGGGCACCACTGAAAAAAGACTTGGCCCCATCCTCTTGACATCTGCACTTTAGGTATTTGTAAACATATGAAATATGAGTAATATGGCATTTCCATACATTAGAATTTTAAAATTCAATTTATGAACCATCTAATGTGTATACAAGTTGCCTAAACGGAAGTTCTTGATGCTGTTTAGATGCTTCAGGCAATCTGAATTTTCTGCACAGAACCCAGAAGTAGACCCTAGTGCATACAGGAGGGAGACATGCATCTGCCTGGAGTGGCAGCGTATCCTGTCACCCACCAGGATATCAACTCAGTCCTGACTAGAATCAACTGAATGCCAGCACTCTGATTGTCCTTTTCATTTTTCTGCCAAATATTAGATGAAGGAAGTCCCTTCAGGACAATAGAAGTACGCTGCTATATGCCTCAGGCATTCCAGCAAGCAGCGCTGCTCAGCAGACATTGATGAAGCATATCCTATGTACCTTTTATGTTCTCCAGCAATAACAGCCGTTATGAAAGAGTATTTCGTTCACATGCCGAATACCATGAAACAGCCTTTAATATATCATTGCTGCAAAGAAATTATGGAAGTTCCTTCCAGTCTTGGCTGACATTCATCAGACTACTCCATCCCTTTACCTCAGTTTCTCCACATCTGTAGATCTGGCCACATCTGTAAGAGACCAGGAGCTACAGACAAAAAGCACCACAAGATGCAAAGCAGTATTTGAAAACGTCTTAAGGAGGAGTGACTAAGAGCTTGCTCATCATTCACAGACAGGGTTAGTATCTGTGACTTGTAACAACTCTGCAAGGTAGCAACTTTGCTTCCAAGCAACTTGCCAGCAAAGTATTATTGTTAAGAGGATGCTTTACGCAAAGCACAGGTTTTCCTCTCCCTCACCCCTTGTGTATCTTCATCTTGCCTATGGGCAAGTGTTGGTGTAATTGCAGTTATGAAGGGTTTCTTTCAGTTTGTACACTTTTCCTTACCTGTAAACGGAGGTGCAAAGCAGAAGGGTACACAATCCTCAAAAAAAAGTGCACTCTTTGAACACACCACCCCATTTTCCCCTCTTTCTTACACTTGCCTAATCTATCCAAGATCAGTTATTTTGCTAACCGGCTTAAAAAGGAGCCCAGCTTATTGCATTATGGGAGTATTCACATATGGAAGTGACCACAGGCCAATTACCTCTTCAAATAGACCAGGCACGTTTATTTGTATGTGTGATTCCATAAACATGAGCAGACTGGAACGTAAGTTTGTATCGCCAGCAGCAATTTCGCCTGTTTTCACAGTAGCAAAACAGAGCCACACTTAGAGCCTAAGAGCCCAGAGAACTCCTGCCTTTGGAGGACACTAAAAGGGGGCCCCAGCTCAGCAGTTTGGACGCTGAGTGGCAAACACCATCTGTATCCTTTTCCCTTCCATAAAAGGAACCTTTATAGGAGTGTAAAGGAAAACAAAGAAAGATTACTACCAGTAGTTATAAATACTCAAGTGAATAGTTAATCATCCAATAAGAATGTGAGTTCTCTCAAGACATTGTGCTAAAGCAAATTAGTTGCAAGTATAAAGCTATTGAACAAGGGTGCTCCAAAAAGCAAGTGATAAACTCAGCCAAACAAAAATCTCCTCCTATCCCAACTTTACAGCTGTTACTAAAAACATAACTAGGAACACAAAAAGCTTAAAACCTCTATTTTTACTTTGCTCATTTTACTTTAGCTAATCTTGAATTTCCCATATTTTCCTGTTTTGCACAGAAAAGCTGAGGCAGAGCCAGCATGCCTACATGGGATTCGCTTACAGAGTTCTAAAGCCAGTAAATTGCAACAAAGACTGCCTGGAGCACTTATGGAAGCCTATCTTTCGGTTGCTGTTTGCAGTTAGCCAGCCCTAGAAATCAACACCGCGAAGAAAAAATAAACATTGTTTACACACGTACAGTAGCAAGAGGTAGTGTTGTATCCAGGCAAGGACCAAGCCATTCACGACAGAAGTTGGTGGATTAACCACCCTTAACAGCTTAAGCTGCGTGTTTATTCAAGCTGCAACAAAAACTCGGCCAGTGAAGCAAGGGCTCTCCATTGTGAGTGCGTGTTCCACAAACAGCTAGAACAGCTTTAAGTTCTTTTTTTGTTTNAAAAAAAAAAAAAGAAAAGACTGGGGAGAATATAATTGACCCAATTGGAAGCAGTAGGCTGCTTTGCTAAGGGGCTCTCTGGTTATACATGGAAGAGCAGCACCACCAAGAGGCTAGGCAGCTAACAAATAAATCAATTAAAAAAAGTTCACTGGAATATTCACACACACACACCTGTCATATACATGTTATAAACATATAGAGAGCAGCCTACACGTATATGTACACATATATAAACAACTAGGTACTTAATTTCAACACAGGGGGTTTTTTTACCAGTTGGAATATTCCTGATGACAAGATG
>VXBJ01005866.1:136386-159489 GCA_013400055.1 Nycticryphes semicollaris | reverse complement strand
TTCTTCCACATCTGTTGAGTTTAATTCCAGTCGAAGAATATCTTCACATCATGGACGTGGATGTGGAAGCAAGTCAGAGCTTGGCTCAAGAACGGTAGTTAAAGCTTTTAACTGGAATCGTGCCTATCCAGCTACATCTGGTTTATCGCTTCCTGTTACTAAGTGTAAAGACATGGGCATTCTGAAATAAAAATAATAAAAGGCCTTCATGCCAGGGACAGGTGCCTGAAATTCATTTGATATAATTCCATTTAGTTTTCCAGTTCTTTTTTTTTTTTTTTTTTAATAATCCTACTTGCTTTGTGAGGGAAATTTGATGTTTTCCAGAATGTTCATCTTTCTAGCATTGTACGACAGCAGTAACTGGAAGTGGTACAAAAAACCCAGGCCAGATCCCTCATAGCAACTGCAAGCAGTTTGTGTGCCATCTCGCCTAAATACTTTTCCTAGAGATTACTCATAAGGGCAGCGTAGTGGGGATTTTCTGTCATTTAGTTCAAGATAAGAGTCAAGTTCTCAACATCTCAGTCAACCCTTGAAGTTTCTTAACCAGAGACTCTTTCCCGCCATGTACCTCCCCTCATGCTGCAGCCTTTGAAGGCACATCAGCAAAACCCTCCTGAAGAAAAGTATACAGGAGGTCACTTTAGTAACTTCACACCCTACACCAAGGAAATAGAAGTTTGGGCATGCCTAGGAATATACACCTTTTTAGGACTGAAAAAAGCCACGCTAAGTAATCATGATTTGACGTTACATACGGAAGTTTGGATACCCAGTAGCTAATGTTGACAGCTATGAGCACGTACATTTATTCTAAATGCTACCCCCTACCACAAAGATCAATTGACTCCATGCACCCACCGTCCCCCATCTAAAAATTATCTGATTTAAAATTAAATCTATAAGCACTCCATCCCAAGTTTTAAGGTATAGAAAAGGTCCTAGAGGAATGAATCCACAAGTATCAGCTTAGGAGCAGGTAATGCCCACACAGTCACAGTAAAATTAATACAGAAATTGGTTTAACTTCATGAGAGATCTATGTATCTTATGATGTTAGCTAGGGCACTCGCTTTGCTCTCTCCCCGTAACACTACACAATGAAATTTGTTTCTTTGCTTAACGCGAATTTAATCTGGTTCTATTTTCTGCAAGTGAATTGAATGTTTTTGTGACTGTAGGTCTTGACAAGGAGGGCAAAAAGTTACTTCCATTCTGGGTTGTCAGGCATTCCCAATGACCTTTCACATTTTAGGTGACAACTTGCAGGCAAAGACAATGAAATTTTTAAGTATCTTTAGAGGAACCACTAGAAAAAAAAAAAGGAACAACAACAAAAAATCCAAATCAAGACTACAATAACTTCATCTGAACACATATAACCTGCCTGAAAGCAGCACCAGAGGCATGGAGTACTTCAACCTCTACTGCTGCATGAAAGAGATTTTTTCTGAAGATTTATGAACTGCTTCAATACTAGTGTGTTACTTTCCTATGAAGTCAGATTATCTTAGAATTCTTTGCACAAATCAAGTGTAGAAATCTAAGACATATTAACTTTGATAAACCTACCATTACAGAATGAAAGCGCAGTTATCAACCTAGATTTAGCATTTTAAGATAACCGAGAGCTTCAAGTAAATACCTTAGGAAGTTAGTTTTTTTCTTCATTATCTTAACTATAAACAGCTGCCTAAATACAGATGCACCTTGAAAAAGTGCAACATTTAAAAATTACAGTACACAGCTAGTTAAATAATTTTAGTATATATTCTGTGAAAAGAATGAAACTTCCCTTTTCCAAATTTGCTTAATTGTACTCATATTTTCAATAAATCAAAAAGGTATGCAAAGAACAAATCTGCAAATTAATTCTCAAAGAGCAAAATAAACCATTTATTTGTTTTATTTTATCAAGACAACAGCTAATACAGAGTTACGAGTGCTGAATGCGCTCTTCATCATGCAACTAGTACATTTAATTTTAATCCTTTTCTAATTACTGCTACTCAGAGACACTGTGGGATTTTGTGTTTGCAGGGTAGAGCATTTATCAACTCAAGCCTTGTCTCAAGTGTGGTGCAATCAGAATGTTCTGAACAGCTGGTTAGGAAGATAGCCAAGATGCAGGAAAGATGTCTGAGCCTCCTTTTCAAGGGCAGCCAACTCTTGTACTGTAGGTGCCAGAATATCCACGTGGCCTTTATAGAGTCCACCTGCCAAGACAAACCAAACTAAATGATGTGCTCAAAACCATTTTTCAGCAGAACTAATAATGCTTAACCACAGTCATTTCAGAAGCTGAAGTAACTTTGTTAACTTGTTAAAAAGAAGCTCAAAAAGAAACCAAGATACAGGGGTATACACACTTTGGTCACCTGCAACCCATAGACTGCTGGTAACAAATCCAGAAGACAGTCAAGAACTATTTTCTTTTTTTTTAATGCTATTTATCCTGTAGTTATGCAATGTTAGTTTCTTTATCTGCTGTGTAACAAGTTAATTCAGGAGTAGTTCATTGCTTACCACCCAGAGCTCTTTTCTGCCCATATGTAACTTTCCCATCAAAATCATCTACTGGTACTTTTATGTCTGGTTCAACTTGGGCAATAGTGCAATTTAAGTGTTCTTCAATCTCCCCCAGCAACTAGAAAAAAAATAATTAGAATGTTTTAAAGTACTCTTATGGTAGAAGACTTCAGTCAGATTAGTGCTCTGAATAGTCACATTCAAGTAGTTTCAACAGGAACTGCAAACAGAAAACAATTTGGTCGCAGACACCAAAGGCTGACACAATTTCCCCCACCCTTAAACAGACTATACAGGTTTCTTTCCAATCTCAGCAGGTTTTTACACGACCTAGAAACCTTTCTTTACCCTACTTATGTGAGTGTGGCTACTTTATAATAAAGAGCTTACAGTCCAAGCTTATGTTACCACAGATGATGCATCATTCACCCTTCAGTAATGTAGAAAGAAGGGAAGCACCATGATTTTAACAAGCATTCATACTTGGTATACAAATCCTAAGAGTTGTACTCCAGTGACACAGTATTCTCAGGTTAGAGAACAGTTTTAAGTTACAGTTTTGCAGCAAACTATCTACATAAAAATGTGTAACATACCATAACTCTTAACGGCATTAGATTAGGAAGACAAATATAACTAAAGAAATAACTTAAAAGTATATATTTTTTTAATTTCTTCCAATGAAATCCAAGGTCACAAACATCCCACAACTAGCTCTGTACTTCAACTACACAGCTAAAACAAGAACTATATCCCACAGTCTTTTAGAGTGAACAGAACATGCCAGTTAAGCAAAATGTTCACCTGCATCTCGTTGTACCATATGGTACACCCTCCTTCTTCCTTCAGTCGAGTATTGTAACACCCTTTTCCACGGCTACTGCACACATGATACCAAACCTAGAAAGAAAGGAAACCTTCTAAAGTTTATGAAATAGTTTAGTACCTTCATTTTAATTAATTAAAGAAATAGACCTCTATTTAAATTCCCTTTCAATTAAGAACAAGCAAGCAGTTTTCCAAGGCAGAATATTAAAATAAGACATCAGCTGTGGAGAGAACTTCAGTAAATAACATCTGTTCAATTTTTGCTTTGGACCACAGTTACCTTTTCTTTCTCTTTTGCCACAAGGGAGATTGCCAGACCCATCCTGAAGTATTACAGAAGGGAGAGAGAAAAATATATTTCAGTAACTATTGCCAACTTATGAAACAACAACAAAGAATAGTTAAAAAAACATAGCAACCTCTCTGAACACACACATACCTCTCAGCTCTGCCTACTCTCCCAATTCGATGAACGTAGTTCTGTTTTTCATCAGGGAGTGTGACGTTGATAACTGTACAGGATACACACAATCCACAGTGAATACAAGTTTTTTGGCTTTTTTTTTTTTCTTTTTTTTTTTTTTAAGATATACCAGCTAAGGTCACAGACCAGACACTTAAAATAGGTATGATTTTGACTGCTGCAATCCCTACACTTAAGTTTTCCAGTGTAAAACTGCTTTCTCCATGATTACTTTTTGACAGGAATGGAAAAGCAAATGAAGAATCCCCAACAATGCAGAATATCATCAGGTATTTGAGAAGGTATGGCAAACAATCACATTACAAGCTGCCTAGTTCAAGCCCTTAACATCCAAGTCAGTCATATACCCATTTTCACTGCAGAGACATTGAAGTCATATGCAATTCAATAGCTTAGTTTAAAAGTTATGCCTTACCATATGGAACACCGTGAATATCAATTCCTCTAGCAGCAACGTCTGTGCAGATCAAGAAACGGACATCTCCTCTCTATGAAAATACAATTGTAGAGAAAAGCATTGTACTAAAACCAAACACATCCCCAGGCAATGAAACTAGTTTTCTTATTTACTTCACCCTTGAAGCGCCTCTGTACATTTAAGAACACTTCAAATAAGCTCCTCCACAGTGCCAGAGTGCTTTTTGAAGGCAAATAGTTTGGTCAATTTACATTTTGCTTCTTTCCCCAACAGCATAAGACAAGTTTAAATTGATGAATGGCTTAAAATCAAACTAATATTTAACTTTTTTAATAGTCAAGACCCAAAGACTTAAAAAAAAAATAGCAGCTTTTACAGACCTTAAATGTGGGTTTTATTTGAAAGTAAGCCCACCTGTCCTCTCAATGAAAACTCAAAGATACTGATTGACAATATAGATTTCCACCTACAAAAGGTATGCCTCACAGAATTTTAGGAAGTGGGTCATAGAGCATTTGAATGTTATTTAATTAAATGGATAACTAGGCAGAACAAATCAACGTATGATTTCAGATACTGGGAAGTGAGAGAAAAGCCAACAAGAATCTGCTCCATCACCTTAAATCTTTCCAGGTTTTGCTTTCTTTCTTGAGGTTTTCTGTCACCATGCAGACAGACACAGGAGAACTGATGTCCCTTCCTATCAGGGCCTGAAAAAGTTGCTATGCATTAATAACATCACATATAATTTATGACACACCAACATACAGAACTGGAAAAAATTACATTTTGTGGGCAAGTGTCTCAACTCAGGAATTTTACTTCATTTACTACCATTTAACAGAAGCTTCTAATTACCTAATTACCCAGGCACTGGGGAAAAGGGCAACAAACAATAAAACAAACACCTTCCCTCACCTCCCCCCCAGAGGTCTGCACAGTCATGTCTCCTCACGTCTTGTTAGCCTAAACTTTGATTTTATTTTTTTTTTTATTTTTTTAAATGTGTACCTTCACCTTCCTCCTCACACATTCCCTTTCAGCGTCCCCGTGTTTTCTCCCACATTTCTCCTTCCGTCCCTCCTTTTGTGTGTACTTTTGTACACACACATTTCTTCCCATGGTTCCTGCTCCTAAGAACTTTCAATTTTTCTTATGTAAGTTTCAGCAGAGGCACCATATGCTCTTCTCAGTGGTTCAAATTCTGGTGTAGGTGGGTTGTTTCCAGCCATTTCCAAGCTGTTTGGAACAGTTACAGGGTACTTCATTGTGTCCTCCCACAAAGGCCACTCCCTGCATCTCCCTGCTACTAAACCCTTATGTCTAGACAGTTTATCAAAAATCTTATGCACAGTTTTATTTGTGGTGTGTCCAAACATCTGTGACCTCTGTGATACAATTTCAGCTTGGAAATAAACACAAAAGTGAACAGAATAAAGCTTTAGTGAAAAATTACCTCCGCCCTGTTGGATGAAGTACTGCTCCATATTATCACAATCAATTTTAGTCCTGCAGAAAATAATGGCTTGGTCCATCTTGTGTTCTTTGATTGCTCGAACAGTGTATTCTCCTTTTAGAATTTTAATAGCTTCAGACCACATTTCTAAGTAAAAAGTAATGAAGTTATTTCACTCAAACAGTTTAAAAACACAAAAAGCCTTTGAGCAGCATACATTTAAAGTTTTCTCTAGTTTTTCAGTACACAGAGCAAGTGAGATAGACCTTCAGTTTTTTTCTACTACTCTGCTCCAAGGTAATACAATAAAGAACAAAACTCAGGAGTTCCAGATTGCTTATACGCACTGACAAGCATTTGTTGTTTACCTATTTGCAAAATATATATTAATATATCTATTTATCTCAGCTCTACCTACGGAATCCCATTTCTCTTCCCAAGTACAAAACGCAGATGTAAGTATTTGGAGGAACATGACTCAAAGCCAAAATCTACTATAATTCAGAATTACTTCGTAACATTTACAAAGGATTATTTCACAAGCTATGACTTAACTAGTATTGCTGATTACCTGGAGTGTTAGCACCAGGTCGTGTGTTGTCTTTTGCATGTACTTCATCAGTCTAGGAAAAAAACAGACAACCACCCCCCCGCAAGTTATTAGTTATTTTGCAGAGGAAATACTTAACTACCTTACCTCATAATTAGCAAGAAATTAAATAAAGTTTAAAAGTAACCTTGGCCTTCTCCCACAAGATAAGCTAATACATGTTATGACATCACTAATATCGTGATGCTTACTATCATGGAACAATTTCAGCTACATTAAGCTGTTTCAATGGCTGGCAAAGATCCTCCCATATTTGACCCCAATTTTGAAAGCTAAATAGCTAAACATGTCTTGACTTTCACTTCTAGACCACTTACTCTGATATGATTCTTGCCGAGCCTTTCCCAGAGTTTGTCAGCTTTTGGATTTACAGGTACAACTACATGGTGTACAGTTTCAGGGACAGAATCTTCTCCTTTCAAATCAACCCAGGTGGGAAAATGCATGATCTTCTCAGACAGTTTTTTCACATCAAAAGAATGTAGTGTTGCAGAGCACACAATCACCTGAGAAGTAAAAAACCAGGAGACATAAGGGTTATCACTGAAGATCAGATTCTCCCAGAAGAAAGGTGAGAGCAGAACTGAAAGAATGTCATATAGTTGAACAGCATAATGTAGTACAAGAGAAAATCCATGACTGGTTTTCTCCCTCAAAGGAGCTACCTATCTGACAAGAGTCAAGACTAAAAAATAAGTTACTTCACTGTTCTCTTACAAACCCCCAATCATTTAAGAGGAAGAAAGCAGGATTACTGAGAGTTGTTGAATCTAGATTGTTAGAGCACTAGAAATCATAATACATGTAGCCACTTATTTTTCAGATACTTTTTTATCTAAGTATCTCAAATACTGCTAACACTGGACTTCAAGACCTAGGATCCTAAAACTACATTTTGACAGGCAATTACTGAACCCAATGGGCAAGTGCTATTTTGGAGCAAGAGGTGTAATAAACTCTGTTTCAGCAGTCAACAAGTGAGAGCAGTGCATACCATGAAAAAAAAAAAAACAAAAAAAACCCCAAAAAAACCCCAAGCCCCAAACCCCAACCAACACAAAACAAACTAAAACTACACACAAAAAAATTTCAAACCCATAAAATCAACAACGGACTTTATACCTGAAGTCTCTTTCCGTCTGAAGTTATCTGAGGAATTTGACTATGGATCCTGTTTATGAAGTCTGAATAACCTTGGAGGAGAAGGCCATCCTACACAGGAGTGAAAGAAAAGAAAGCAAGCTGCAATTCTTACAATAAAGAAGCAATGTACTTGCAGAAATTCTCTCTTAATTAGCTGGATAGGTCAATGCCTGGCTGTGATATTATTGCTGAAGGGGAAAAAAAAAAAAAAAAGAAAAACTGAAGTATTTACAAGCACAGCTGCTGTGCTTCACAAGAAATTGAACATCTGTCTCAGCAGCTTCTCCTAGCTGATACCCCAAGGTATTCCATCTTTGTGAATATTAAGTTGTACTATAAGAGATCAGAGAGACACATTCATTTCACAGCGTATTGACTACAGCGTTCATTGGCTTCAAGACCTGCAGGGTAATCAAAAGTGCTTATCTTGTCTTTGCCCTTTCAAGTTCCCTGTACAGTGACAGCCTTCACTAATCTCGTGAATACAGTCTGAAATATATTTCTCTATCAGAAAAAAAAACAATTGAAACAGGTTTACCAGAGAGGCTACAAGGTGGAAAAAGTGTGTAGGTTACTACATTAAGAAATACGAAGATTGACCTGAAATAGCCTGTAGGTAAGTAATTGTTGTTCCACTGAATTACTAAGTGGCACAGAACAATGTTTCACTAACTGTTTCAGGACATGTTATATTGCATTTAAGAACAGAACTTAAGTATCACTTAGTTCTCTACGTACAGCTTCATCCAGAACCAGGAATCTGACTTGAGATAAATTAAGTTTTCCCGTTGAGACCAGGTCATCCAGTCTTCCTGGAGTTCCAACGACAATATCCACCTATGAAATACATAAGAGTATGAATTAGTCCCGTAACTGACTAGAAATATTACCAGCTTTGTCTAAATTTAAGAGACAATTATGAGTATGGTGGTCTATTTACTATTAATTATAGCCTCACAGAATCCTAGAGTAATTTGGGTTGGAGGAATCTCTTGAGATCTGGTCCCCACTCCCATCATCATACGCAAAGCGAGGACAATTCCCAAGTTGCCTTAGAGGGTTCAGGAAGGGATTTTTTTGTGTGTGTATGGTTGGACTCAATCTCAGAGGTCCTTTCCATCTATGAAGATTCTGTGATGCTCTTCCCTGCTCTCCCCCAAAGCTGTGCAACTTTGTTATCTGAAGCCAGGTTTGTTTTCACATGGGAATAGAATAAATTAAACTTTTCCCACTGTGGAAGTATACCTATCCAGTCTATCAACTACAAAAATAACTTAAGATCTTGCAAAGTGGAAGGGTTCACCATCATGAATTTAGCATTCACATGAAGGTCTAACAATCTTCCAGTTCAGGCCTGCTTAGGAGAAAATTTTCAGTGATTGTCTGCCAAAATACAAAACTTCCACAAGTGAGTCTTAAAAAAAGTAAGTTACTACGTTATCTTACAGCACGACTGAACTGATTGTACATCCCACACTGCTGAAGCTAAACCAGTTCCTTCTGTGTAGAACTGGTTTGTGTTATAGGTTTTATTTATACAAAGTTTTATTTATACAAACGTGATGTTAATAGGAAAACTGTCTGTCTTGTTAGTTAAGGACAAATGGTAAAAATTACACCTTTATTTTAAAATTTTCAGAAGCACTTAAGCTTCAACAGAATTTGACCGAATACTACAAGCATTTGTATTGACAATTGCCATTTCAATGGCAATTGTCAATACAAATGCTTGTAGTATTCGGTCAAATTCTGTTGAAGCTTAAGTGCTTCTGAACATTGGATCAGTGCAACATTAGCCTACCATCAACTGCATGATTTCTTTTTATTGGGTTTACAGGGGTAACAAGAAGCACCATTACTATTCTCTAGCAACACTGCGAGTTATTCAGAACCCAAACCATTAGACCATATAAACCAAAATACAACTTACTCCTTGTTCCAGTATAGAGAGTTGATCTCTTGCAGCAACTCCACCAATAATCAACAGTTCCCTAAAATTACATCAATATATTTTGACATTTGCTAACATTTTTATTGTATTCAAAAGATACATTAAACATCTGGCTGAAGACCGATTCCTTTAGTAGCAGCTGATGATTAACAGCTATGAATGGTAATTTTAAGAAACAAAGAATAGGAAAAAAGTTTTATAATTCTTCTACTCATATGTAGTGTTATTTTAAATCAAGAAGTGAAAGTTTCGTTACCAAATTGTATTTGATTACTTTATCACTGCTGTAATTAAACACATTAACAGCTTAACCAATTTCATCTTAAAGACTCTGTTCCTGAAAGACCTCAAACACAGGTTAGCTTCATAAATTCCCCATGTTCTTGAAAGCTAGAAATGCAATGAACAGCTAAGTTAAATGAATCTTGCATCACAGCTTGCCTCTCCTCACTGCTACTCCTCTGCAATTCTACTTGTAAATTGACAGCAGTTTAGAATATGGAGACACTTGTTTAAATTTTATAAGCAAAGACGAAAAAAGAAACAACTTTAGACCAAAGCAGCTTGAAGATTATTCGTTTTTCAGAAACGTATCCCCGTGCAAATCATTGCGAGATTCATCCTGTGACTACACTAATGTAAAAAGCAGAAACCTGGTATGTGCTTATTTGTCAAAGATTAAAAACAAACAAAATTTGGGAAAGAGGAAGTGAAGGGCACAGCAAGATGCAAGAAGTGCAGTAAGCAGACTATATGTTTTTCTTGGTGAAAAAAACATTCACTATTCTACGCCTTTGATAATCTGAAGGCAAAAAAAAACCAAACAAAAAAAACTGGTCTGACTGTAGCTGAGAAGTCAGAAGGCTGGTTGGTAGCAAATACTACTGAGGCTGTTGCCAGTAGCCCTGCATATTAAGGCCCACTTAGCTACAGAGTGGAACATTGCCTGTCCCCCTGGCAGAGTCATACCCATGGACAATACAATAAATACATATTAGTACAAATGCACCGTTACCTTAATTTGGGATTATCAACGTATTTTTTGAACTGCTTCACGTTGTTCAAAGTTTGTTCTGCCAGTTCTCTTGAGGGTTCCACAATCAATGCTTTTGGAGCATTTGGAAGATTCTGTGTTTGAACCACTTGTGCATTTCCTAAATGAAAAAAAAAACCCCAAAACACTAAGACACACTACGTTCCTGTCCTGGATATTTTTACTGGAAACAAACTTGGATTTTTCTACTAATAATCTAAAACCTCATGATTCTCCAGGCTACTTTACAGGGTGATGTTATTGCTCAGTCAATTATGTACGGTTTCATATTAACATTCAAGAGATTACAAGTCAATATTGCCATGATAGTGGGTACACTGGCCATGCAGCATAATGAAATTTATTACAGAGCTTAAACACACCACTTTTTTTAGGGTAACACTGATGAGTAACTTAGCTGAGCTTCTCCTTTTATCTGATACATTTCTAAAATAAAAATAATAGACTATTTGTGGCTTCAGACGAAGAAATCTTTAAATACTTTAAAAAAGCACAAATACTGCTAACCAGTAAGATCATTATAAGAGCCTAAATACAGAAGTAACAAAGCAATTAAGGTGATCAAAATATGCTCTATAGCACAACCTGAATACAGAACAGAGAAGTTTAAAACTATAACCTACCTGAGTGTTGTGATTTTACAACGTTACCATCAGGAGCCTTGCAAAGACCAATATAGCCATCTTTTGGTGGAAACTTGAAGTCTTCTTCACCAAAATTGAATTTCAATTCAGCATTCTAGATTTCAACAAAGGTGTGTCACATAAAATGAGGATTAATTCCATAATTAATTTCCCCATGAGAAACCAGATAGATGAGGAGGGCGGCAGGTGGTCTTTTCTCCCATCATACATATTCCCCTTCCCCAAGCCATCTAAAACCTGTCAGACATCTCATGTGTGGTTCTAGCTCTTAAAACTTTTCTTCTACATTAAAGTGCTCCCGCATTTACATATACATGGAAAATATTTTGAACTTTCACATACCATTAATTTTCAGTGACAAATCACGATTAAAAAAAAACCCACCACACCAAAATAAAACAAAAAAACCCATGGTTCAACTTGTACATTTCTCTGACCGCCAAAATATTTTGGTAGAACTTTGACTTGATAAGACATCATCCCAGAGAGACTAACTTCACAAAAACATATTACTGAGAATAAAAGAAACAAGAGTTCCGGCACTTTTAAGTTATTTGCTTGTATCTCTTGAATCACAGTATGGTGAAATTTAATACAGGTGAGATGGATAGATAACTAATTCCTAATACTAGTGATATCTACTCTTATATTCAAGATTAAGTCTTTAAATTTGAATTTAAACATTTGACGTTTAACTTGGAACAGTACTCAAAGCTAACAACCTGTGGTTACCACTCCAATAGGGAAATATTAATATACCAAAGGAAATAAGAAGTGTACAAGCACAACTACAGTAATTTTAGGTGGTTATGCCAAAACTAGAACAATTTTCATCATGTTACACATCCAGGATATTCCTAAATTACCTTCAGTACACAAGCTGCAAAAAGTGCTTGGTTCCTGATGTGTGGTGGGATTTCAAAAGCAAGGCCAAGGTCCTTCCCTGAAAGGAAGGTTCATTAAGTCAGACACTGCATGTGTGTGCGTTCCTCTCCCCGATCCTCTCCCATTACAAGCAGCCCAATAAAATTCCAAATAAATAGTGAACAAAACCTACCATTTTTGGAAAATTTTACTTGTCCTTTATCTAAGTCTAGATAACACCCAATTGTATCATGCATAGTGAATTCCTGTAACAAAAAAAAAGAACTTTGTGAAGCTAAGAGATTTTAGTGTTCAGTCTATTAAGAAGACTAGCTGCTTACATTCCATCAAATTCTCCCACTTCTCTCTACCCAATGCTAATTTGAGAGAAGCAAGTTCAATTTATTCCAATAATACCACTGTAAATTGCATGCATATTTTTATTGGATTACAAATCTTCACTAACCTGCCAATTTATCTTAGATATCTAAACATTTATTACCATTTTAAATTTACTTTAGATCTATTGATTTATCCTTATGTCATTCACGTGGAAGTATTTTGCATTATGGAAAAGCACATTAATCATGCATTAACCAATACAAACCTAAGCTTAGAGCACCACACACAGTAACAGAAACTTGTATTTTGACTATATAAAAAGACTACTGCTTGCAGGAGGTAGTATATGCATGTTATGTATACTGAAGTGCTTCATTTAAGTATCTCAAAACTTCTTCATTGTAAAGGTATTCAATAAAATATGTCTATTATGAAGTGCTTCTAATTCTACAGCTCAGAAATCACTACTATAAAAAACGCTACCATAGAAGTTTTACAGCATTGAGAGTTCACTAATACCACAAAAGAGATTTGAGTTTCTGCTGTATTATTCATATTTTTACCAATTATGCTTAAACATCTGAACTCTTGACAGGTACACGACAGAAAACCCACAGATATTCCTGTTAGACATTTTCAGAAGTGTGTATTAAAGTAACTGTTCTAATGACAAACACAACAGGCAGAATTAGGGCATGACTAACTACATCTTATTATCATTTAAGTATCCGTTTTGACATAGTGAAGAGTTGTACAATTACTTCTACTTAAACAGGATACAGATGGGTTGGTGTTGTTCAAGCTAGGACTGAAACAATTCAAGAAAAAAATCCAAGGGATCAGCTAACCTCTCACCTGTAACACACATAAGAGTCAATATATTTGCATTCTAGCCCCAGCTGTAAGCCTTAAGCTGGTAAGTGCTTCTGTTCAATCTATTAATACACTTTTATCTGAACATGGTTCCATGCTTCATGGTACTTTTGCCAACTGACCTTCCCTTAAAACTTAGCTCTATTAGAAAAGCCAGTCAATTGTCACAGTACAGGACCGACATGCAAAGTTTTAATGATGTTTCTACCATGTTAATAATGCTTCTACTATGATTTACCAATAAACAATTACAGCTTACCTCACCATAGCTATCAAATTGCTTGTTATGAGACTTCTTGCCAGTGCCACCAAAGCCAAAGCCAAATTTATCAGTGCCTGAAGACAAGAAAGTATATGTTTTTTTTCACCTTTTTCCTCCTTGTAACAGCAATTGAAACATCTAACACTACCAGGTAAAAGAAATATACACAGGACGACAAAAGACTTCTAGCTTTGATATACGCTAAACTAGTATTTTCATACCAGTACAATTACTGACTTTGCTGGTCTCCAGCCATCTTCATTAAAAACCGAAATAAACACGAAAAATCTCAAGAGACGAGGATCATTGCTGCAACCTAAGCAGATCTCCTCTTACAGGAAGAGCAACACTTGTACAAAAAGTTTTAATCTCCCTAATATTGATGTTCTTCCCAAGGAGCCTACTCTCTGCAAGATTATGAAACCTGTCTGTGGGAACCTTCTTTTGAAGGATACTCACCCAAATCAAGCGAAGCCTGCATAGTTGACCAACCAACTCTGCACAAGCCTTGGTCATGACAGGAAACTTCATAGTAGTATTTCCCTTGAAAAGAGAACGAAAGGATCTGAAACACCACCTACATTGTCATTTCATTCAGTGTGGCTGCTTCCAAGACCATGCAAGTCTAACACTTCCACACCTGCCAACAGTGTCATAAAAACCCCTGTTGCACTAGTGCAAAAAGGTTCTTTAGTCACCTATTTATGTCATGAAAAAACAGATTATCAGAGAACAACTACAGACTGAGAGGTAGCATGTGAAAGGTTCCAAAGGAGTGATAAGCTAGAGAGACCAGTGGTTCTACTGAATCCACAAAAACAAATATACCCAGAACACCAGCGATCTGCCGAATCAACACAAAACCCACCAGCATGCACTAGCATCAACAACTGGCTGTGTAACTTGAACCACATCCAACTGGCTGCTATGTACAGGCAGACCATAGGATTATCTGCACTGAGGGTCTTTCTGAACACCCACCTAGAACCACTGGAATATCAGCATGACTCTGAGTACAGAGTAGGGGTTGGACTCTCAGCTGTTACTCCAACCACCTAACCATGAAATTTGAGTATGCATGCGCCTGTGTGAAGTGTGTGAGCTACTTACTGTACAAAGAGCTACTTCCTATTAATACCACCTTAACAAAATGTATTCTAATTGATAGTAGCTAAGATTCTGTCTCCTCCAACTCAATGTCTATCAGGGAAAAGGTGATTTACAACACAAGGAGAGCAAAACAGAGGCATTTAGAATTCCAAGATCTTCCACTAGCAGTAAATTGAGTAATGCATATATGCTCAGATGAATAGTAGTTTTTAAATGCATCCATCTACATTACAGATGGGTGACAAGCAGGCATTTCAGTTTAAACTTCTAGAATAATTGCTTCAAAATACGTAATTTTATATCTACCTTTAGTCACGCCTCTAGTCGCTCTGCATCCATGCCATTCTTTTACCTCTCTGCTTTGACAACACAAACCATCTGATCCAATCGCTGAAAGTAACAAGAGTTTTAGTTAAAGAAATTGCCTACCTGATTTTAAAAGAAATTTTCATGCATATTTTCTCCTAGTTTATTCTTTCCCCCCCCCCCATCATGTGAACATTTAAGCCAGCATTAAGGACAACTCACCAAAAGCTGATCCTCTATCATACGGGTTCATTTGCCATTTATTCAGCACTAGGTTTGAAAAACAACAACAGAAAAAGCATGAAACCAACAAGGTAAGCCTGGAAAACTGAAACTAGAAGTTCACATTGGCTTAGTCTTCTGGGGAGACAGCTTTGTTCCAGCACAATTTATACCAGATCAAATCAAAGGCATACAACTTGAAGGAGGGGCACAGATGCATAAACACAAAGGTGGATTCTATGAAAGTTTAGATTATTCCATTAACGAGAGCACAGATAAAGTTACTTAAAAATGCAACTGAAACAGCCATGTATAAAATAAGCCAGAGCACCACGATCAAATTCATACAGAAAAATACCCAAAACTACATTAAGAACAATAAATTTGGAATGTATTTGCTTTTTCTGTTCCAAGTTTACATTAAGATATTTTTCAGGGTTATCAGTTAACCTGTCAGTACTGAAGAGCTAGGATACATATACATATAACACATAAAACTTCTGACTTCAATTTTCAAATGCCAAATAACATGTTGCAATAGTCAAGAGATTCCACAGTAACAGCTGTTTTAAAAAAACCAAAGCAGACACTATTTCAATTAGGATTCTTGAGTGTATTTACATTACATTCTTTCTGGGAGGATTTTGTTTTTCCTGCTTAGTTTGATGTTTGCTAGGATAAATTTCCGGTAACTCAAGATGGAATTATTCAGCTTCCAAATCTAGCTAGGGGCCAAAAGAACGCAACAGCTTTATTCAGCACAGCAGAATTCAAAACCACACTAACATGCTACCGCAGGCACACAAAAAGAAGTCTGAGCCTAGAAGAGCTTTCTGCTTAAACTCATTTAGAAGTCCCAACAAGCTGAGTGGTGTAACTGCTGATGTCTCATCTATTGCTGCAATTAGAAGATTATTTAACTCCTTTTTTTAAGCCGGACACTACTACCGCTTCACACCTTGCGATGCACTAAACTAGCATGGCTTTCAGAAAAACACTGAAGAGCATGGTACAGATCAGACAGCTGAAGACAAGGAGCATTACTAAGAGACTGCAGTCAAACACACCCCAGTTCTTACCATGACTCCACCAGTAAATTTACATTTACTGTTTTATAAACTCTGGGATGATGATACTCTATTTGCATTATCCAAAAGTAAGGAAAAAATACTTATCTAATGGCAAGCTAAGTTACCTTTACTTTTGGAGGTGATGAAATCAACATTAATTATCAGCATCCCAAACTTGATGAGTGTGACATACAAAAACTTACCTGCCCCACCAGTTTTAATAGTTGCTTTCCCTTTCTTGCCTTCCATTTGGTCCTTCAGCGTTTCATAAACAATCTGGATAACTGGAATGCTAAAAGCCTAAAATGGAAAGTTTTCATTTGAGAATTTATACAGATATTCCCAGATACACAATCAGCATGGATTTCAGGTGCAATGCTCAGGGCCAAAAACACTTTAAAACATACCTGCATGTATATTTATAAAGACTACTAGTAATACTGCTTAAATACACATACACATTCTCTCTGTATATGAGCATACACACAAAAACACACACTACCTCTCACCACTTAAAGACTTCTACTTTCTGCTAATAAAAATTTGATTACTTACACCAGTTTTTCCACTCCCTGTTTCAGCAGCCTATAAGAGGAAAAAAATTAAGAGTTCAATCAGAATTGCAACTGACCCTGTAAGGACTGTTCTACAGTTCTATTTGAATAAACCAAACTTACTTTTATGTCTGGGTAATACAGCAAATCTCAGAGTAATGCCATTGCTTTACACAAGACAGATGTGAATACAAACAAGGAAAACCTTTACAGTAGGCTTAATTAAAAAAACAAACAAAACCAAACAACACAAGAACTACTGAAGTCCACCAGAAAAACTATCTATGTATGTCCAGTTTCTGGAAGTGCTACAGAAGATTATAGGAAGCATTACTTTGGCTACAGAATAAAAACAAGGATCCACAAAAGACATGATGAACAAGATATACTAATCTGACATCCTCAAGGTTTTCAATATTGAAGCATTTGCTTAGACAGTATCAGTCATGTTCCATGCAGATCTGTGTTAGGTATTTACGACAAAAAGGAAAATGGATGAGATCAGATAGCTCTCATTCACATGGCAGTGCCTGTCAAGTAGTCAAAAAATGAAGCCTAAAAAGAATGAACTTCATCTGCAAAGAACAGTTGGAAGTTTTTAGCTGAAGAACACACATTCTACTGAAGAAGGACAGAGACCTACTCTAACTATAGACCCTGCTGGAAAAGGAGGAACTGACTGCAGAAGCAGCAATTAGAAGACATAGGCTTTCTTGAAATAGATCTATCCTGCATACATACCATAAGCACGTCACCACCTCCCAGGATCAGTGGGATGGATTCTGCTTGGATATCTGTAGGAAGACTACAGGAATGAACAGATTAACACAAATAAATATTATCAAAAAGGACTTTTGCTTATATAGGAACTCACAGAAACCACGGTCATTTGCAAGATGGGAAACAGCAGGTAAGTGTTATTGTTCCTGGCTTACAGCTAAGGAAGTGAAAAGGATTCAATTGACAAGGAGAGCTTGGAACAGATGTATCTTGACAGGAATTGACTGATGGATTAAGCTGCACCTTGACAAGAAGGCTACATCTCACATCACTATGCTAAACTATAAAAGAAACAGATTAATTATATATTCCCCGTTTTCCTTTCTTCAAGTGAGCTGCACTTTTTAAGCTGCTGACACAGCCCTCATTTACAAGATTCCTATTCAAAACTGGAAAAGAAAATAAAGATAGCTAAATGTAACCATTATTTTCAGACAATCACAGCTAATTAATACCATGGACATGAAGAAAGAAGAGCTACATACGCTAAAATTGTCCATACTGATAACATTTTGAATGACAGTTCAAAACAAGCTCTGACATCAAATATTTTAGCCAAACAAGGAACCACAATCAGGAAGTATATTTGTAGAAAACTGACAAGCATCAACTCTGATGAGCACAAGTTCAGACCAGCCTGGAAAACACTTATGAAATTAGCATCGATTACATGACAGTATTTCACTGAATAAACCCTCAACACAAGGAACAAACCAGAATCACAGAGGTAGAAGCACAAAGGCTTTTATCAAACAAATGACACTCAAGTATAAGCAGTTAGGCCAGGCCCAAACACATTCCTACTTACAGCCAGTCCATTTCCTCCACTGCTTGAGCTATCTCAGGCATAACACCCATTTCTGTAAGAGAAGAAAAAAGGAACAAGCAGTTTTATTTATCTCAACCTAGTCCAAAAGATTTACAAGTGTCAACACTTCCAACTGCAGACAAAAGTAAAAACCCATTTTCTGGTAGCAGCACATGCAGCCTTCTCTATAGAAGTCAAGTGATCAGTGAGAAACGTTCTCCTTTCCCAACATACAGTTTTGACAGTTGTCCCCACTCACAGTGGAGTCAGTCAGGCACATACTAACCATAGGGGCAGGTGCTGACACAGCACTAAAGCAAACACACTGGGAACTGCATAAGATTTCAAGGGCAAGGTACTTATCTCTGCATGTTTAAGGAATCTGCCTGCGCAAACAACAGGGAACACTTAGTCACAAATACCCTGACTCTGCAGTTGTGATGCAAACGGTTTTCATATGCTTTTATTTTCAGTTACTAATAGCATCCAGCTTTGAAAGGTTTTTTTCCTTCGATACCCCTTCTAGCAAACTCAGATTGAAGTCTGCTATCAAGGCCTACCTCAGACACACGTTGACCATGAAACCACATAATAATATTTGCATGTTGATGAACAATTTTTCTCTATTTAAAAAAGAAAAAAAACCACCAAGCTTCTTAATAAAGGCACAAGGAAATCATTCTGTGAAAGCAGGTCTTAGCCAAGCCATATGATGGTATTATACCATCAAAATCACAATTTGGCTGCTAGCTATCTTTTCAGGCACATAGGGAATCTAAATAAATTTAAGTATGAAAATGCACCTTTTAAAAGGGAGCATTTACATGCTAGCCTGTACACAGTCACATGCTGGGTTTCATATATACCACACACACATACACATACAGAGAACTGGACTAACAAACATGGATGTATGCAGCCAAAACTGTTTCCTCCATCTGCTAGAATATAAATGCTATAAGATACATACTTTATTTGTAACATGATTTCATAAAGCTTTAGTATTTTCTGTGTTAGCCTGTATTCCTGAAAATTAGGACAATCCACATAAGCCAAAAAGCTTTTTCAGAGCAATTTAAAAAAAGCTATTGACTGCCAATTATGCATAAATCTCTACATTGCTTTTCTCATTTTTATTATGCTTCCAGTTCACATCGTTTAATTCCAAATACAGTCCAAGGGTTTATTCAAACAATGGTGCTATGATATTTTCCTCAACTACAATTAAATTAATCCCGCTGTCTAGCATCTAAACTCATCTCTAGATCTATGAAAGACAATTGAGCATTTTCCCTCATGATTAAACATAAGGCATTCAGTTAGAAGAACCAAATTATAATCCTCACATACACTAAAACTTTATAGCATCCTAATGTTAGTTGGCGGCCTATATATGCATGTATTTTGGGGGATGAGGGGGTGGTATAAAGAGTGATGTTTCCTCCATCAACAGTTAAGTTTTCAGATTACAGTTCACACTCATATTTCAAACCATATCACAGAACTGAGCTGCTCTGATAAAAAACAGTTATTATCCATACAGAACAGTTACAATGAGCCTCCAAGTCAGCCCAAGGAACGAGTCTGACTTTTGAGCCACCCCAGTTGCCGAACACACACAGTCCACCCACGCGTTAAAACAAAAACAAAAAAAATCCATTTTGGTAGCCGCTTCTGAAAGCCTGCAAAAGACCCAGAAGCCGGGAAAAGCACCCACATCCCCACAGGCCTTTCCACCTTAGGCCGCGGCAAGGCACACACCGCGGAGGGCACAGGCCGAGGCAGGCCCGGGGAGCCGCGCCCAGCGCCCACAGGGCCCCTCACCTGAGAGGAGCACAGGCCGCCCCCCCCACCCTCACGGGTCGCCAGCAGGTCCGGAGGCGAGAGGCTCTCCCGGAGCTTCACTGCCGACATCCCCACCTACCCCAACACCACGTACCCGAAAACGCCGCCATCTTCGCACCACCAACACGGCCGAACACAAGGCGCAAGCGCTCAGCCGGTCCGCGGCTATATGGCGCCGGCTGGGAGCGGGAGGAGCCGCGCCGCGCGTTCCGGCGCCGGCCCGTTTGTGGTCCCTTGTGTCACAGGGCTCGGACGTGGCTCTCCAGCCAATACACCGAGGGCACAACCGGAGTTGGAATTATTTTTGTTCTGTTTGAGGATTTTTAGGATACTCTCAGGCCACCTGCTCGCGATTTCCTCACTTTCCCGAAAGTTTAAAGAAGTCTGGAGTTTTTTTTCCCTGCAAATCAAAGTTGGGGTCTGTCTGCGGTGCCAACCTTGCAGCTGCGGCTTTGCGCAGACAGTAAAGGCATGAAAAGCCATGGTCCAGCTTTACACCCCGGGTAACTTAGGTTTTAAACATGACGTGTGTGTTTGCGATGAGAATCTGCTTTACGCCTGTCTAGAGCACTGCAATCCTTTTGTTTCATTTGTCCAATTCACATTTGCATAGTTTGCTCTAATAAACACGTTTGGCAGAAAGTATTCAGGGTTTTATATAAATAAAAGTAACTTCACATAGATAACGTACCAATTTATTTATTTTTTTTAGACATATGTTAATGGAGCCACTCTGCACAGTCGTTTTCCAGGATAACTTCCAGTGAAGTTAAAGGCAAAAATCTGTAGGGTGTGATTATAAACACAAAATTGGCTGCAAATGAAAAAATGCAGCTTCTATGGTTACACCATGAATCAATGGTGAATTTCTCTGCTAAGGGGAAGGCACAGCATAAAATATTAGCTACTGTTTTCCATTGGGAAACACAACTTTAATCTTTTGTAAGGCAGCCCTCATACAGGCACAGTTGGTTCAAAGCCCAAACCAATGACAGCACCACTGACAACCGGTTTTCTTGGCGACCGTGTTGCAATTTGAGTGCTGGTTTTGTCCTGGAGGTTTATTTCAGGATGTCTTTAAAAATGCTTACAGAGCCCTACTGCCTGTTAACTTGCGCTGTAGAATCCAGGTGCTCTGCAGGGAAAAATTCGGCAGGTCTTTTATATTTTTAGTACTAGGCTGTTTGCATCATGATGACTTCCCATCTATTAATAATTCCTTTGGGAGTATCTTGATTTGATGCGTTTCCTGTCTTTCACTATTATTTACTATATCTATCTGTCAATCATAATTTTGCTTGTGTTTGGATAAATGACAAATCTAATAATTTTTGTAGATGCAGATATGAATAATCTACAGATTGAACCATGATTCTGATAAAATGTGTATGTAGGCAGACTCTGATATCAATACGTAGCGCTGCTTGTCAGCAAGGAACCCAGAGTGTAATTCACTATAAATCTCCTACAATTCTTTGAAATTTATGAACATGTTGTTGTAATATTTGTTATTCCTTCACAAACTACATTGTCAAATACAGCTAAAGAAATGTTACTAAATAAAGGACAGTCAGAAACTAAATTCTCAGTAATTGTTTCTTCCTGAAGAGTTTTCTAAATATCCAACAGTTTTCAAATTGCCCCGAATCCTTAGTTTCAGAATTTAATTTTTAATTTAACCTAACTCTAGGCTGCACAGCTGCCTACAAGACTAAGAGGCTACTAAATACAAGCTGAAATTAGGGTACAGGAGCAGAAGTGGCAGGGTGTGAGGTAATTTGCTTTCAATCTTACAAACACTTTATAAAATAATAGAAAATAGGCAAGAAAGGGACTGAAACCTTAGTTCTTTCATAACAACAGGCTGATTGTTATCTGCTTGGAAAGCTGAACTCTATGAAGGCCAATGTTTGGAGGGCTTCTAAATAAGAAGTTCTACACAGCATCATTGAAGTTAGAAGGGTAATTTACACGATTCTCTCGCTACCAGCTTTCTGGACAGCCAACACCAAGCCGCAGCTGTAGGTATGTCCCCGGGCAGTGCTGTTGAGAAGGTTGTGCCCAAGGAATCAAGTTGGCCATGACGGTGTGGTGGGCCTGATAGTGGTACCTTGCTGCCAAGCTGAGGTGAGCACTGGATAAAAGGCCTCCAGGGATCCCCAGGGCAGCAGGCAAGCTGTGGGTCTGAAAGGTCATTTATATATGCTCTCTACAGGCGTAGATCATGTTATATTTCATAGCTGTCTCCTGGTTTCTTGCCCTAAAAGTGCATCCCACTCCTCAGGGCTTAGAGGGAAGGCTGAGAGCTCTGCAGCTGCAGTCCTTGGGCCCTCATGGGATGCATCCGTGAGTGCTGAGGGAACTGGCAGGTGTTATTGCTGGGCTGCTTTCCATCATCTTTGAAAGGTCATGGAGAACAGGAGAGGTGCCTGAGGACTGGAGAAAGGCAAATATAATTCCGGTCTACAAAAAGGGCAAGAAGGAGGACCCAGGGAACTACAGGCTGATTAGTCTCACCTCTGTCCCTAGGAAGGTAATGGAGCGACGTGTTTTAAATGTTATCTCCCAACACCTTAAAGAGTAGTAAATCATTGGAAGCGGTCAACACAGATTTACCAAGGGTAAATCATGCTTGACCAATCTGATAGCCTTCTATGATATTATAACTGGATGGCTGGATGAGGGGGGAGCAGCAGATGTCATCAACCTTGACTTCAGCAAGGCTTTTGATATTGTCTCCCATAACATCCTCATTAGGAAACTGAGGAAATGTGAGCTAGATGAGGGGGCAGTGAGGTGGATTGAGAGCTGGCTGTGTGACAGGACTCAAGAGCGTTGGAATTAATGGAGCAGGGTCACGTTGGAGGCCTGTAACCAATGGTGTCCCCAAAGGGTCAATACTCGGTCAGGTCTTGTTCAACATATTCATCAATGGCCTGGATGAGGG
>VXBJ01005866.1:69363-113290 GCA_013400055.1 Nycticryphes semicollaris | reverse complement strand
TTTTTTCCTTCGTTTCTTTCAATTGACTCTTGCAGGAAATGTTTTGAAATACACTCAAATCACAGCTAAGAGTTATATGAGCATCAGACACTAGGTGGCAGAACATTTCAAGAGTAATACAGGCTTTGAAAATTGATAAAGGAGTATTCTCTGGCTTTTCCAGTCTTTGCCTTTTTTAGATATACTTTACTTTTTGATGTATTGCTTGCTAAAATAATGCTTCCAAACAAATTTAGGCATCTGTTCTCAAAGTTTTGATCGAAGGAATAATCAGTTAAATACTATCCTGCTTGTTTATAAGGTGAAAGTGCTTCAAGGGGAAGATTTTGATACATTTTAATGGTAATCAGCAATAATTAAAAGAGTTCCCTCCAATTTTAAAAATATCATCTACTGTATGTAACAAAATTACTGCATGCACATTTATAGTTGGTAGAGTGACTTTAGAAAACAAAATTGAAAACTCTTGATGCATTTGGTTCCCCAGTAAAAGAGGAGTAGCTTCTGTACCATTCTGCTTAAACAGAATGACCCCAACTTTTCATAAGCTGTAACTGTTATTAGTCTGTGAGGGTAGGAGAGAAACTCAAATTGTAGACAGATGTATTTTATTTTAAATATTGGGATTTTTTCCTTATTTGGAAAGCTGAAGATGAGAATGAATAGGGATAAATGCAAAAAATAACAAGTGTTACTTGAGCAGTTGTTAATTCTTTTTTGTCTATGAACATCCTGAAGTTTAAAGGTTATTTGGTCTGTTTGGTTTCTTAATATACTTTGTCTTTTTGTGACTGCAAATTGCTATAGCTGTGATTCAAAGAGAATTTTAAAAGCATTTATATGGCAGTATGTGAAATCATAATATATATTTTACAGACTTCTGCTCGTAGGAGGCTGTGAAACAGATGAAGATGGAGTATCCAAAGCAGCTGGTTGTGGGATATCTGCTTGGAGAGTTCTGTCAGGCTCTCCCCATTACAAACAGGTCACTAGTTACGAAGATGACATTAGGACAGTAAGTGTGTTTCCTCATTTTACTGGCTTAATATTGACACTGGCAGAATTATCTAACTAGAAGTTCAATATTAATCTCTTTTTGAAAGAAGAATTTAGTGCAGTGTTTTACTAGTTTGTGAGCTATGAAGAACTTCTAATAAGTTATTCCTCCCCCCCGGCCCCAGCATCTATGTGCTTTTTATGTAGTATGATTTGAATTTTTAACTTCTTCATTATCACTTTTGGTTTTAAAAAAACCCAACCAACCAAAATGACAAGAAATAACAAAAAATCTGAGATGGAAATTATCCAAGCTCCTTAGTTGTGTGCTGTTGTATGTTTCCTGTCTTTGATGGAAAAATTCCAGTTGCTTTTGTCTTTTTATTACTTCACAACAAAAAGCAGTACACCTGAAGTAAATGTTTCAACTTAAGTCCGCTTGTTGTCTTCTTTTGCTTTTAGTAGTAGTAAATGTTTGATTTGGTAACAGCTGCCACATGGATATATTGAAATCAGTGTACAATATACTAAGATAAATGACAGTACTTAAGCTTTTATAGGCATTGCTAATAAAACTGAGCTGTTAATTTCACTTCACATGGGTAGTGCTTTTCTGTGGCATGATACATACCTGCTGAAATGCGCAAAGTTATACAAACTGTGTTTCATTATCCTTCCATTATTTAAAATAGAATCCTGCAGAGGTTTTTTTTAGTACTTTAGATATTTTAGTTTTCTAGATAACTTTAGTTTTTGGTGAGTAAGACAATATGAGATTGTCTTTTATTACATGATATGTTTCTGTTCTTACAGGCACAGAGAAGAGGATTTTTAAGGATTATGAATTTAAGATTTTACAGCAGGCGGGGAACAGAACAGGTATTAAGGTCTAGGTCTACCTCAGAAATGTATTTTGCTAACATAATTGTCCATTAATGACTGCCTGAGAGACTGATAGAAAGTAGGTTTTAATTTATGCAACTTAAGGATTAACCTTTGTACAGGACTTCTAAAAAATAATAAGCTTTTAACATTAAATGGAGTAACCTGCAATTTTGTTTGGCTTGTTTAAAAATCCAATTAGTTCTTCTGCAGAAGCTTGAACCTTGGGTTTTCAGAATACTGACAGGAACAAGTCTAGGGATGCAGAGTTCAATATTAATATAAACTCTTATTCAAAAAGGAAGGTGTAAGAAACCACCTAGTTATTTATTAATGAATGTAAAGATCATAGTGTGTTAGTTGTGTTATGTTCTACAAGAACAGAGTGGATTGTGATGAAGTTTCTCAACTATATGCCCAAGATAGAAATAAGAGAAACTCTAACACCCAGTCATCTGCACTAAAAATGCCTCACCTTACAGTCCAATGTTTTCAGAGACTGTGGGGAAGGAAAAAAAAGAGTGTATTTGAGCTAATCATTCATGGCTTAAATAGGGCAGACACAAAGATGTGATTGTTATGGTTTATTATGAGATACTATGGAAGCATTTTGCTAAGTAGCTTCAAAGGTTTATTGTGGGTCAAAGTTCTGTTACCAGAACACATGCAGAACTAGTGAAACTGCTGATCAGAGTCAGCTTGTTGTTAACACACCCTGGGGATGAGTCTTCTCTTCTTGTCTCCCCTGAGTGAGTGAGCTAAATCTGACTGTCATGCTGAGGTGTAGGTGTGTGCTTTCTATATTCCTAAGGCTTTGCAATGCCCTACATGATGTAGGAGCCACCCATGCAGTACTGCACCACCTTCTCCTATCTCTTGTGTACTAGTTATGTATAACCTTTGCTTGATTCAGTTTTTTTATCCCCCTTTCCATCCTTGTAAAAAAAAAAAAAAAAAGTTTTACCTTTTTTTACCTCTTTTGCTTTACAAGTTAAAAACAGTAAAAAAAATTTCTACCACCCTCACCCTGTGTCCTCCTGAGAGCTAAAAATGGTTGATCTGAAATTACGTGGACTTTGGAAATGACCTTAATAGATTTTTTGGGGATGTTTGGGAGACTGGTTAAAGAAGAAATTGCATGCTTGATTGGAAGGGGAACAAAAACATCTTTCTGAATCTCTCTCAAGGGTGGAATGGGGAGAGTTGATTTCCTTCACTGAAAATATAAAAGAGAAGCTAAAGTAAACTTTTTTACTGGAAGGCTAGTGCTGAGTGTAACTGTACTAAACTTCAACTTCACTGCACTTGCTAGTACTAAATTTACAAAGAAAAGCAGAGACTGTTATTCATCCTTGAGTATTTTAATCCAGTATCAGAGATTATGGTATAAATATGTGAGGTATAGTTCATATTCTTAGTGGGAAATTGGCAACTGTGTTAAGGTATGACAGGCTCAGCAGCTAGAGGACTTGTATATTACAACTAGCTGTACTGGGGATTGATTCTTAGTGTTACTAACGTAAGTGATACTTATACAATGTGTAGTGCCAACCTGCTGAGGTTTTCGGTATCTCGTTCTGCGGTTCCCTGAAGCTGACAAGCTGTTTACTGGGGCAGGGTTGCCAGCTTTGCCACAGGACCACTTAGTGCCTATAGATACCAATGCTCAGGTGGTAAATTTGGATGTGTTAATGGCCACCCAATATCTAAATTATAAAGCAGGATAATTATTATTGACTACTGAGTAAACGCTTTAACTCTTTTTGAGGTTTGTGATGTATAACATTGATCATTTATCTGAATGGGTTATATATTCTAGCTGTACGTTTCGAGGTCCTTTAAGAGTCTTCTGTTCTTTGTCCTCGGTGTGTGCAAATTGATTTGTAAAGAGAGAATTGCCATTAATAGGCACATGCAATTCCTTGGCAAACTATAGTAGAGATTGCAGTACTCTAGCTGCTTAAGAACATAATCAATGAATACTTCTGAAATTTTTCTAATATAAATAAAACTTAGTTGGTTTGGAAAAAAACTTAAGAAAGCTTCCTTTTTAGTTAAAAACATATTTTAAGCTTGGATTTAAGCAGTGTTTTCAATTGCTGCAAACTGCTGTACAGATCAGTGAGCAGATTACTTGATCATCATTGTTTCTGTGGCATAGCTAGAACTTAAAAGAGCCTAAGAAATAAAAGAAAAATAATTTTAAAAATCCAAGCAAACAAACCCTAAAATAATAGTTTTATCTTCAAATTATACCTACCATTAATGTGATGTAGAAATGTCGTTAAGACTTCATATAGACATCTATTGACTTTTCAGTACTTTGTTTATGTTGGGGTATTTTCATATTGGGTATTTATAGGGTATTTATGTTGGGGTAAGAGGGGAGGTGCTGGCTTAAAAATTGATTAGTTGCAGCCTTGGACAGTTCTAACATTACTGTAGGATGAATCGTTATTAGGAAGGGTTTTTTTTAAAACTTTGCTGACATAATGTTTGGCAGGATGGAGTTTTCAAGATGAATCTTTCTCCTGATGGAACTCTTCTGGCAGCTATTCATTTCTCAGGAAAACTGACAATCTGGTCTATTCCATCTCTCAGACAACAAGGAGAATGGGACCAAACTGATCAGGTAAGAAGGATGTAGATGTTTAGAAACTTGCAGTATAAATCTTAATCCTCTGGAGATGTTTTTTCCTAGGAGACGAGAGTAGTTCAGATATCTGTGTTTGAGCTATATACTATCTTTCCAGTCATCTCCATGTTTTTTCAAGAGGCCTATGTTTACTTTTACACTAATTTTTCTGTGTTTTAACCAGAAAAATTGTGTGTTTATAGCCTTCAACTTTAAAAGTTAAGAAAAAGAACCAATTGCTTTGCAGTGAATTTTTTTATGAGGCTTTTTGGTGGCAAGTGGGTAACACTGGTAGAGATGGACTGAAACGCTCTTCAAAAATGTAAGTGGAGGCCAGCATGAGTAACTTTGAATGTTTGAAACCAAATTCTGCTGGATGTCTAATGTGCTCGTCTGTTTTACCCTCAAAATTTACCCTGCCTTCTGCCAGATAAGGCTCCAGAATAGTTTGTTCATCAGGTTGGTATTAGTAAGTCACATGCTTTCTACAGGAATTGTTTGCAGAACTAAGTAGAGGAACTTAAATTAGAAATTGCTCAGACAATGACAAACTTTTGTGTGACTAGTGTGAATTTAAACACTGGGAATTGAAAACTGATTAGGGTTCAAAGAAAATTCCAAATAACTAATACTGTCTAGGAAAACATAACACTTTGTTTTAATGAGGAAAATATCCCTGTATTTTGAAGAGTGACAAATCTGAAATGATGCACACTAGTATGTGAAGTATTCTGGGTTTATCCCCATTATTTTTTTAGGAATAACAGATCTGGAAAGGTTGTTCACTTGAAGTACTCTGTGTTAGGTTTTAAACCTATGAAACAGGGAACCAACATCAAGTCCGAACAGGGTAACCACTCAAATGGGATCTTTGATCACTAGAGGTATATAGCGTGAATTACTGCCAACATTTCCTATGCAGTATTGATCTCAGAATTAAACATTTGCTGCATAGTAGTAAACTAAGTCTTAGTGCATACGCTGATTAATAAATCTATGTGTTGTTTTATCATTAAATATTTGCAGGTTTTGATTCTTCTCTATAGTTTCCTTTTGCAGGGTAAATCTTTGCACAGTGTATTGACCCATTTAGAAATTCCAAAGAAAAAAATATTTCCTCCAGATTTCCTGTTTCCACTAGATTTGGCAACTGTTTTTAAGTCTTCAAGTCTTACGCACTCAGATGAAACACAGCTTTTTCTCCCACTATATTAAATTAATCTGTAGTCGAAGCATTGTGCAGTAGGTACTGTAAGGTCCACAACAAAACATTTCCTTGACATTACATACAGGCACAGGCTTCTGTAACGAGGAAGAGTAGAAAATGAAGGAAGATGTCTGTCTTTGGGTATTGTGATGACTACTGAACTTAACATTTTCAAGAGGATTACAAAAAAGACAAGCCAAAAACTTTGAGTATAGGAAAAATTTAAATCAATAAATACTTGTAGAGATAATGGTATATTGCTGTCCTGAATACCACTCGTGTGCTGTTATCATTTTGATCTGAGGGCAAGTGCAAGACTATTTGACTTGGGAATGTGGCTGTGATGTTGTGTAGCTTATGTTTGGGTCCTTATAGGTAAGCAGTGAGGTCTGGTTAGGCTGTGTTGGCTGTGAAACTATCATCAGGCAGGGATGGAGTTAATTTTCTTCACAGCAGCCTGTATGATGCAAGGTTGTGGATTTGTGGCCAAAGCATCGTTGGTAACTCACTGTTGTTTTAGCCATTGCTCAGTAGAATCATAGAATGGTTAGAGTTGGAAGAGAGTCGAGTTCCTCCCCCCCTGCCATGGGCAGGGACACTTCCCATTAGACTGGGTTGAAAGCCCCATCCAGCCTGGCCTTGAACACTCCTAGGGATGGGTCTTCCACAACTTCTCTGGGCAACCTGTTCCAGTGTCTCACCACCTAGTAGCGCTTAGATGGCTTCAGGGCCTTCTCTGTTTCTCACTGTTGTCCTCCAATGAGTAGCTTGCGGCTACGCAACAACCTGGGAGGGGACACAGCCAGGTCAGCTGACCCCAACTGCCATAAGGGATACTCCGTGCCACATAATGTCACAATCAGCAATAAAAAGAGAGCTGGGGGAGGTATTGGGTAGGTAGCTGTGGCTCGGAGACATTTTGATTCCCCTACGCTGTCCCACTGGGCAGGGGAGTGAAGGAGGGGCTGTGTGGTGCTCAGCTGTTGGCTGGTGAGAACCCACTGCAGAAATGTAGTTCTGAGCTTCGTTAGGAAAGTACTTTAAAAGCAAAAATTCTACTTCAGTGACAAAAGCGTTGTGCATGTATGTGTGTGTATGTACACATATCTATGTATCTATTTTTAACGTACACCTCAGATTTCTGTGAGAATACAGATTTTGCTCCAAGATGTTTAGAGTGCATTTTTCTGTTTTCTCTTTGTTTTTAACGATAATGGATGTGTATTCTGAAGCAGTTTTCAGGACTTTATCATTTAGTGAGGATTATGTAAAGGAATATTCAGTGTTTGTTTTCAGAATGAATTTTATAGGTGAAACTAGTTTCTAAGCATAATGGGCATTTTCATAATGTGTGTGATTCCTACTTAATTGTCACCCAGATACATTTGTTGTAGTATCTTAAAGTGGCCTTGTGTTTTCTTTTCATTAGTAGACCCTTTTCTGTCTACTAAGATATTAAGTCTAAAAATCACCTTCTGCTTGACCCAAAACTGTTTTGGCTGTCTGAGCTATATAATCTTCTTGGACTTCCATTGCATTTCAGTTCGGGGTAGTTCCCATGTGCTAACTGAAGTTTAAAAAACCCCCCAGCAACTGCTTACTAATTCTATATGTTGCAGTGCATCATTAAATAATGCTGCTTCTTTGGCTGCACTAGTCTTGCAAGGGGCTTTATAATTATGAAAATAACCAGAGTAAATATTTCATAGCACTGTACTAGACTGGTAGTCAGGACCACTATACAGACAAAACAGCAGGACTGTTTTGGAGATTCTTCTTTTTATATGCTTGCTGTTCTATATACAAACACAAAAGCAAAGACTTGCTGGGCTTCTGGTTGCTGGAGAGCCTTCATTTCAGAAATCTCTAGGATATGATTCTTCTCTAGTGCTGACTAGAACAGGTCTGATGGTACTCTGGTTTTATAATGTGGTGTTCTAGGAATACAGAAGCCTATTTTGCTATGATTTTTTTTTTTTAATTGTCTGGAGAAAAGTACAATGTCACTACAGCAGCTGTTTGTTTAATGTTCAGGAAAAATCTGAATTTATGGGGAGCGTTTTCATTGAAAAATAAGTGGGCCAGCAACAGAGTAAATAAACAGTTTGTGTTATGAAGATTCACTTGCATATAAACCTGCTTTTTGTCTTGCACTTATTTTTTTTTAGCCAGGTTATGATGAGATCAACCCAGACTGGAGACTCTCTAGTGAAAAAAGAAAGAAAATAAAAGGTATGTAGTACTTTATACCATCGTGTAATTAAAAATACTTACAAAAACATACAAAGACCTGAAATGGCTTAATTAAATCTCAGTTGCCAAAATTACATGTATGATTTGAATTCGTAACACGGCCTAGCTAAATGAGTGTCACAATAAGGTTTTTTTTTTAAATCCTCTCTTAGGAATTCTTTTGTAGCCATAACCATATGTAAGGTGATATTTCAATTAGTACAGGACTTCATTTATTATTAATCATGTGATTATGACTCGAGAATGTTCACATAACATTCTATAACACATTATTAGGCTCCACAGTCTAAAAACCTAAACTTACCTTTATCGTTTCTTTTTATGAATGTCTAATAAATCTTGAAAGCTAGTGTAATTTAAAGATAATTGGTTCAAAATTCTAAAACAAAAGGGCTTTGCTTCCTCTGACTGGATTTGCCTCATGTCAGTCTCTATTCTTTTCCCAAAATTCAGGCCACCACATGGAGCCATTTATCAGCTTTATTGCATGGTGCTTCCAAGAGTGCAGAGATCAATAGCTATTCCATGATCCATTCGCTACTGCTTGTGTACATCTCTATTATTAAAAGATCCCTGTTTCATTGTACTATTTTCCTTGGTGATTCTGTCTTTGAGTTAACTCCTCTGACCTTCATGGGTGGGCTGCTGACCAAGCACTGAAGTGGCAGAAAAGTGTTAAACTGATACGTTTCTCACTGCTGTTTGGGAAAAGATCATTGTCATCAGAGAGGTGGGAAATGAAACTGTGGTGAACAAATTGAGATAACTCCCTGGTGAACGTTTTGTCCCAAGATCCAGTTACCATAATCAAGACAGTCTTAGAAATGACACAGCTTCCATCCTCGGTTGTGGTAGCTTTTTGTTTTATTGGTTTAATCTTATTAACAACCTTGTTGTGTAGGCTGTTTCACAAGCCTTGTTCATAATTGTCATTTGTCCTCAAAAGCAGCGTAGCCTTTTCTGATTTTCATCAGTAATACGTTTGTTGCCAGTGAGACTTAGTCAGGGATGGCCTGGGAAGTATTGGAGCAGTTTATATCAAATACCTAAAATTTGTCATATTCTGTGCAGGGAAATCAGTTTATGGTGAATTCTTTTCCCGAATAATATTAAAAAACAATTAATAATAATTTTCCAAATAGTATTTTAAAAAACCCATAAAATATTTTTTTCCCTCTTGAACAGCTTTATTTAAGGCAGAAATTATTTGGTAAAATATAATTAATCTATAAAAGAAACTTAGTGACCCAAGGATGCATATACAATAAACGTTTGTTAAATTACTTCATCAGATAAAATCTCATAGTAATTGAAGTCCCTTCTGTTCTTATCTGGTGTTTAAAGTTATCTTTCCTTGTGTAATGCATTCTTATTTATTTATTTGTTTATTTTAGATAAAGAATCCTATTACCCATTGATAGATGTAAACTGGTGGGCAGATAATTCTGTCATCCTGGCTCGCTGCTCTGGTGCATTGACTGTGTCATCTGTCAAGACGTTAAGAAACTTGCTGGGAAAGTCCTGTGAATGGTTTGAGAGTTCTCCTCAGGTCACTTCAGCTCATGATGGAGGATTTCTAAGTCTGGAGGTGAGGAATGTGCACAAGCAGATACCTTTTGGGATGGAGTAGAAACAATTTGCTGTTGTATACATAATCCTACGGGGGTTGTGTGTGTGGTGGTGTTAAAAAAGATATAAATTGTTAGTAATAGAAAAAGGGATTTTTGTTTCCAAGTTCGGGGAATTTTGAACTTGCTGCTACTTAGCTATCTTAACAGAAACCTGATTGTCAAATAACTTATAGAGAGTAGAAGCAAAACTCCTAGAAGGCTGAGTCTGAATGAGAGAAAACTTGCTGCAGGAAATAGTTTGTGTTGGCAGCTTTCACTGCTTTGTATATTAGTGCGTTTGAAGAAGATTGCAAGGGTCCTTCTCCCATTTTGAAACAGATACCTCTTACAGAGGAACTGTATTTCAAATAAATGAGGAACACAATTAAATTAAAACAAGCCGTGCAAGAGATTTTTTGTTGTTGTTGTTGTTCTTCAGTAGGATTCCAGGAAGGAGTAGAACAGTGACACTAACCACGACTTTTCTTTGAAACTAAGAAAACTTCTCTGGGCAAAGGAGATTTTTTGTTGAGGTCTTAAGTATTTTAAACAACAGTTTAAAATAATATTTATCAGGGTATCTCAATATTTACCAAAGCTTGCGTGTATGTTTTTGGAAAGGTTGATTATTCCGGAAATTAGGTACAGCCAGTGACTGGCATATTTACAGCCTAAGTATGTAGGTTATAGTTGCATTGAACTGAAAACCTTGCTTTGAATAGCTAAGAGTTGAAAACACTGCTGTAACGTGGCAGTAAGCTGTGTAACAGCATACAAAGATGTCTCCACAGGTCTGTCCTATTTGGGGTAGTATAGCATGTTTGGTGTAATAGTGGGTTATGATTATGAAGCCCTCAGTCATGCTTCTGTAGATAAGGGATGGAGCCTCAGATCTAGGAAACGGACCCAGTCAGGGTTTGTGGAGCATGTTAAGCAAGCTGAGAAGTAAAGGGTTTAAAGGAGAAAGGGAGGAAGGATGTTGATTCTGAAATTTGAAGCACTGGAAGTGGAAATGTACTCAATTCTCAGCAAACGAGTTCTGGTGTACTAAGTGGATGCTTCATGTTTGTATTTTCTGTGCAGTGTGAAATAAAACTTGTTCCAAAAAGATTGCGCTTGGAGAACAGGGCTGGTGATGAGGATGAGGGAGAAGATGACTCTGACTCAGATGATGAAACTTCTGCTAAGGACAGATACTTCAGCTACCTGAAGCAAGGCCTGTACTTTGTGACAGAAATGGAACGATTTGCTCCTCCTCGGAAACGTCCACGTACTATTACAAAGAATTTCCGCCTTGTCAGTTTGAGATCCACGACTCCAGAGGAACTGTACCAGAGAAAAGTAAGTATAGAAAGAAAGGCTGTATCTCATAATCAAGTTTATTTAGAAAGAACTTAATTTTCTTTTAACTCTTGTTGTATTAACAGAAGGATTAGGCATGTATTTCTAAGGGTCTCTTAGTGTGTACTGTGTTACCTAATCGAAGGAATAATTTTTTAGAACTGGTGTTATCATAATTCAAATGAGGTAAAGGTCACTGAAAGTGAAGGTCACCGAGGAGACACTGTAGATCATTAGCTTGGCCAGACTTGGAAGTGTTCTCATGTAAGTGTTTACAAATAATGAAAGACCTGGCAAATACACTGAGTGAATTCATTTGAGCTTGTTATTGGCCAGGGAATGGGTTAACTTATACTCCAGTGTGAATGTACTTTACTTTTATGTTTTTTCAAGTGTATATACAAATTGTGCCTGTCACTCACTCTTACCAAAGAAATACCTCTTCATTTTTAAGACTGCTCTAGGCAGTACTTTGTCTAGGCCACTTTAATTGTTGTGCGGGTAAACCAGCCCACTCTATATCTTTAGAGTTCTAGGGAGTGCTGATATCCTACTGGGTACCTAAATGAGTTCTTCCTCCTTCCTGAGGAAAACCCGATAATTTTCTAGAAGTATCCATCAGATCTGAGTCTTCCTCATCTGTATTTTGAGCCGTTATCTTTCCTACCTGCTTAAGCATACCCAGAGTAATTACCCCTCTACCTGTTTCAACACACAGAATTAATAATTGATTGTTTAATATGGAAATCAGATGACTTTCATTTTCATGTGTTTGCTTTTCAGATTGATAATGAGGAATATGGGGAAGCTTTGTCTTTGGCTCAGGCCTACGGTCTTGATTCTGATCTTGTGTATCAAAGACAGTGGAGAAAGTCGGCTGTTAACGTCGCTTCAATTCAAGACTACTTGGTGGGTTTGGTTTTTGTGACTTCTTATCAAAACGGCTGTGTTATCTTTACAGAAATTGAATTCTCAGTTGTGTCCTAATTTATGTGACATAAATTGGTGGCAATTGGGAGAGCTGTCCTGTAAATTCTATTACATGTCATGTGGAAGTGTTCCCGTTAATTTAACTGAAAGCCTGATCCAGAGATCTGGGAAGTTAATGGCAATATTGCCTTTCGAGTATCTTCTAATTTCTGTTAATAGCAGCGTGCTTTCTGTAGTGTAATCTCTCCCCTGCATCCAGCAGTAGATTGTTGCTTGGCAAATGCATAATAATAATATTTAGAAATGCAACGCATTTAAATAACTTTCAATTATTTTACAAAATTAAATGGGAAGGTGAAGTTTTATCAGTGAATTCTACTGACTGTAACTGGAGCTTTTTCGTAGAACACAACATGGAGGTTTTTGCTTGGTAGAAAGACTTCAGACTTGGCAAAAGTCTTGTCAAAGATGTGAAACCTGATGATGCTGTAGTGTAAAGTATTCTGAGCAGTCAAGAGAAATATTATCTAGCTTTTGTTTTCTTCAAGCCAGATGTTAATTGAATATCAAACCAAGGTTTTTACAAGTACCCATTCTCCGTGTGCTATGTAATCTCAACTGAAGATCAGCAGATCAGGCCAATAATATTTTGTGACTGTGGTGTGTCCTTTCTGTCACCGTATCCTACTTGATACTAAAAATGGCTCCAGTCTATTGTGGAATAAACTCGGATTATAACAACTGTGTTGCAAGCCGTCACATTTTATTTAGTGTACAGAGGAGTGATACTAATTACGGGATGAAAATAATAATTTATATTCCAGTTGGTGTGAAAATTCTGCCAAATCATTTGGTATTTCTGTGCCTTTTTCTTCCATGTAGACTCTGAGGGAATGATATTTTTTTTTTTCATTTTTTTCATTGAAAACCTTCTTTTGTTGCTTGACGTTGTCAGTCATCAGATTAACTTGACATTTTCTTGAGTGGAAGAAGCACATTAGAAGATCGTAACACCTTTGGTTTCATTGTTTTGGGTTGAAGCATATAACATTGTGTCTACGGCCTTGTTCTTGGACAGAGCAAAATTAAGAAGCGCGCATGGGTTCTTCATGAGTGCTTGGAAAGAGTTCCAGAGAATGTGGATGCTGCTAAGAAGCTGCTTCAGTATGGCTTGAAAGGCACGGACTTGGAGGCTCTTGTGGCTATAGGAAAAGGAGAAGATGGTGGAAGGTTTGGGAAGAGTATTTTTTGTTTGTTTTCTTTTTAAAGAATGGTATATGAAGTCTTTTTTAATAACTTGGTAATTTCTTTTTTTACCAACCACTAATGAAAATGTTAAGATGCTTTTGCAGGGCATAAAGAAAGACAATGCTCTTTTTTTCCTCATCCTGAAGAACTTGTCATGTCACTATTTTTCTGTTGGTCAAGTAGGGGGGTAATCAAAGCAGAAAACCAGCGGGTCAGTAGGGAAATGCATGCAGAGACAGTTCTCTTCAGTATTCAGTTCCTGGTGGTAGAAATAAAACAGGCATCTATTGCCATTGTATGCTGTAGAGCTGCCGCCTATCCCAATGCTACCTGTGGAATTTAGGAACTTTTATCGACAGTCATAGGTGTGTGGTTGGTGGTTTGGTTTCTTCAGTTTGTTTTATGGAGAGGGTAGAAACAAGAGATTGATGCTTCTTGGGTTGTGATGAGTGCCTGCTGCTTTACAACAGCAAAACTCAGTAATTTTGTTTTTCTATAAAAGTGTATTTTTTTTAGTCAAGGCATAAAAGGAAAGCTATTTTAGCATGTTTATTCAGAAAATGATTTGTCATATATTTTTGTTATTTCTTTTAAAATCTTCATTTATTAAGCTATTGGCTTTGTCCTTCAGATTTATCTTACCAGGGGAGGTGGACATTGAAATTCCCTATGAAGACTTTTTGTCACCAGATGAAGAAGTGGATACTAGAAAGGAAAAAGAGGCCAAGAAGCTTCAAGAACTGCTATTATCAGTAAACTTCTCAAAGTAAATGAAATGTTAGGCCATGTTTTATTCAGATTTACAGGTTTATTATAACCACACGATTGCACAAATGCAATTCTTTTTGTGTATGTTATTTCTAATAGGAAAGTAATTTAAATTTTAATTGGCGTTTTATTGGGTCAAGGTTCTTGGTTTACTTATTTATTGATATATTCCAGTGCACAAAGTCATTTAAATGTGGGACTGTTGTCTGTGTATGCACATGATGACCTGTACAGATTGCAAGCGTGAAAATTCCTGTTTTGAACACAGGCTGACACTGGAACAGAAAGAACTCTGCCGCAGCAGGCTGAAGCTCTTAACTTACCTCGATCGCCTTGAAACCTATGAGGTGAGGACACTTGGTATCTGGCTATGCTTCTTTTGAGTTCTCATTCTATAGGTACTTTTGTTAAATCGTCATAGCTTTTTTAATAATTGTAATATTAATCTTTATGGTCATCTTGAAATGCTACGGTCTCTCATTTGAGAAAAGTAAGCTCTTTTCTCTTCTACCTACCAAGTTTCTCCTGCCCTGCTGTTGCAAATGCCTGGCTTCTCGTGTTGAGAAGCATAGTTGGGGCAGAGGCCTGCTTTGAACACACTATGTCTGCAGGGAATTAAGCGATGTGACAACATGGGATGCAGAGTTAGTGCAGGGTTGCTATTATTTCCCTCTGTCAGTGTAGTTAGCAATTCTATTCAGATTCTCTAATGAATCTTTTTCTTCCATGAGCTTACCAAAGTAGAAGTTTTATCACAATACAAGAATGTATTTTGCTTAGTGTTTTAATTTTAACTTTGCAGTGGGTACTAGTCACGTAATGACTTTTACCACATCTCTGTATAAGTAATGTCTAAACCCTAATTAAAATAAGATACAGAATTGTCTTAGCTTATGCATCTGTTTTTTTCATACTTAAACAAATTAAAAAAGCGTACTTTTCCACATATCTCATAGTTATTTGTCCTAAAATAAAGAAATGTGTAGGCTTTTTGTAAATCCTGCATTAAAAAATATCTCATAAGTTTTTTTGTCATTTTGATTTTATTTTAAAGGAAATCCTTGGAGGGCCTCATGCAGCTGAACAGCACTATGATGGAGAATTCTTTAAGAAGTTCAGAAATCAGAATATTGTACTTTCAGCAAGAACTTATGCTCGGGTATTAATATTTATTTTGTTAGAATGTAATTTTGTTTTGGTGTTCCTGTTTGCATATACATACATTCCCCCTCCTGTCCCGCTCCCCCCCTTTTGACCAGTGGGAGGGGTATTTGTTTGATCATAGATAAATAAATGAAGTAACCCTGAGCTAATTTTATTCTTTGCTAAAGAAAATTTTAAAATTAAATGTTTTTTCCATGATCAAAACTTTGATATATTGCTAATTTTCTGTCTACATCAGTCGTAAATGAGTTCTGCAACTTACTGTTTTTTGCTTTTCAGGAAAGCAATGTCAGAGCCCTGGAAATTTTGTTCACTTTCCATGGATCAGCTTTACTTCCACACAGACAGGCAATTCTCTCCAATTTTCCAGAGACTACTTCACCACATGAATATGCTTTCTTGTTGCCTGAAGCTTGGTAAGGATGCATCAATGGATGTTAACTAAAAAAAGAGAAGATTTTAGGCTAATACTTAATTTCCTTATATGGCAAATTGCTGTTGCTTATTACCTGGAATCAAGAGCAGCTTTGTCTCTATGTACTTCTTTACTTATTTAATTTGTGCCATTTTTGGAAGCTTTGTGGTCTCCTGTAGTTACTACCAAGACAATAGGAGTTTAAATGTTCTTGCCGCCATTAAGCATAAGAGGAGGCATGGCCTCTTCTGACTCAAAACTGCCCAGTTTTTCACAAGTGTAAGTACAAGTCTGTGATTGGTTTATAATAACAACCAGTATGAGGAAATTAATAATACAAGTGTTTAGCTCCCTGGAAGCAATTATCTTTTTCTGGATTTGTTTTGAAATATAATTTAACAGTTAAGCAGTCAGTAACTTCAAAATCATTAATCTTCTTGTTACTAATTCTGGTGTAGCTTGCTAAGGTAGAAATATGAAAAGCTTCAAATCCAGACTTTGCTACTTTTTCATTTCAGCACCAGATATTAGTTGACTGTCAATTTCACATACATTTTCATGACAGTTTTCCTTGAATGTCATGATAATGTTCTGTGTGTTAATGAAAAGAATTTTTTGCTTCTAGACTGTTTCTTTCAAAGACTTAAGTTACAAAATTAGTTCTGAAGCGTATTGTTCAGTGCCTATAAAGAACTGGGGGATGGGGGGTTCAATTGTTTAATATTTCACAGTAGGACCTTGAAGACTTACTTCAGAGGAATAGTGTTTGGAGTATTGGAGAATATTTGGGATAGTAGAATAGAAAAGGTTTTTTTAATTCATCAAGTTATTCCCCTGACCTTTTTCCTAGCTTATAGTATTTCTCACTGACCTTTCTTGAACAGAAGTTAGTCTTTATTTCATGATATCTAATACACTTTATTAGATTTATTAGCTTTTTATTGTTTTTGTAGTATTAGGAACACGTTTAGTTAGCTATGTTGTGAAAACACTTGTTTTATCTTTTTCTTTAAGGTAACGTTTAGGACCATGTGGAGAAATTACTGCAGTGTTTATAAAATTGGTGAAATATATTTTCAATTTTTCTCTTTTGATAAGATTTAGAATGTGAGAGGGTGGGAAGAAGGGTCATCTTATAGTGGTTATGATATTTTGTTGGTGTTCATAAACAAGGTATCCGTTCTTTTGAAGGGCTGTTTGTTCTTGGATTCATGTTTTTATTTTCTTACTGTGATTGGTTTGTTCGAGAAACCAACTTCTGTGCCAAGACGTAAAATGACAGTTAAAATATTTCACCAGTGATCTAGTAGTAAGGATGTGAAGTTATGTGTGAAGAACCTAGTTTTGTCTGCTGTTGATAAAATGGTAGTATATAGTTTGAATCTTTATTCCCGGGGCAGATGGAACTTTCCAGTGCTGGGATCAGGTATGTGCAGGTACACACTTTTTTTGGTTTTCAGCTTGTAGAACAGGTAATAGTGTGTGTCTTTGAAATGTTTGTCTTTGGACAACTACAAAATGGGCTCAGGAGCAAATCCTATCTACACAAATCCCATACACTTGTAAAAATATATTTGATCCAACCTTTTTCTAAAACTTGTTTCTGTGTTGCAAACTCATTACTCATGTGGTGTTGCTAATTACACTCCCTAAAATTGTAATTTATTAATGTAATAAAAATAAATGTTTATTTATTTAGATATCTATTAATGAGAAGAATATAATAATCAAATAGACATCAGTTGTGCAAAAGAGCATTTTCTTATTAATTTAAAAAGTGGTTCGTTGGTTTGGTTTTGTTTTTTTTAAATGGGACGAGTCTTCCCTCCACCCCCCTTTGGTCCAAATAAGTTCAGCTTCTGGCGATTTTTGTTTCATGTGCATCAAGGAGAACAGAAATTACTAGTCATTTTGAGTGAGTTCATTGGGCCTTCTAGCATTTATTTTTCAACTGGATTATTAGTATGACTGGAATTACTGCTGTTCTGTAGAAAGGCAGTTGTTATGTAATCCAATTCAAATGTATATGCTGTCCAGTTTGTGTCTACACACTGTGTTGTATAAAGAAGTGTTTTGCTTTAAATTAACTGGTTGAACAAGGGTATGATACAATTTACAAAACTATTTCATTCCCACGTAAAATTAGAGAGTTGTAAGCGCTGGCTGTCATTAATAAAATTCTGAACAAAAGGAACAACCATATGCCCTAGTGTTTTAATTGCTAGAACAACTTCTGTAGCATTACAACTTAAAAGTGTCTCTTCAACTTAACGCAGCTTTGTAATTACAGTGGTCTTGGGCTGACCTGTAAGTGCTGACAGTGATTCAATCTATCCTCACGTACTTTGACTCTAGACAAGGATTCTGAGTAGGAAAATTCTGACTTGGTGTGGTTTTCCTTTTTAAAATTCACACTTGCTGTTAGGAAGTAGGGAGTATGCTGGATATCAGAAGGGTTTTATTTATTCTCATCTGCGAAAAAGACAGATCTCTCTCGTGATTTCTTTTAGCGTATTATTTTTTTGAAAATTCCAGGCTGTAATTGTCCATACTAAGAGATTCCAAGAGTGCAATTGGTTGATGTGTTGCACGTGATGAGACAACTAGCATGGACGATCTGTATGATAGTGCCCATGTTAAGAGTGCAGCCTGCCCTCGTGGCCTTACAGAATGCCTTGTTCATGCATTGCTGATGCCTTCACTGCTTGGCCTCCTGTGGTTCAGACCTCTTGCTGAGCAGTGTGCAGCTCTGGAAGCAGAAAAGATTTTGGTGGAGAAAAAAAATCCGTTAGTTTGTGTTCCAAGTCTTTGTAATACGGCCCTGTGTGGTAAGGTGAAGTGCTGCTGGGAATTGACCATGTTGTATCTTCTGTATGTGGAGCACTTTAAATAAGAGGGTTGGTTCCCAACTGGAGCTCTCTCAGGTGATGCGTGTCCATGTGGAAATTCACCGTGTTGCTGTGTCCATCTGTAGGGGAATCTGGCTGAGGACTGGGACTGTGTAGTGGGTGCTTCCTTTGTTTTGTGCGTGGAACAGGTGAGGTAGGACAGGTAGGCGCTTCTGGCTATTGCCAAGGCAAAGACACCGAAACACAATTGCTTGCTGTACCACCACCACCAACATGAATGCTGTATCTGAAGCATGTCATGACCTAAGTGAAATGTTTTTGTAAAGGTTGCATCGTAAATGCCATTTTCTTTCATCTGGAGACTCCACTTCGGCTGCAGAGAGTCAATTCTAAGTACCTAGTGAAAGAAAGGCTTCTTTAGCTAGTGCAGTCTTCAGGCGTAAAGCAGTTATTTGTCTTGTTACTGGCACACATCGCTTACATTGGGATGACATTTAGAGGCCAGTGTCGCAAAAATGTTAAGGTCTTATCCATCAAGGAAAAGCTGGCATAACAAATGGAGAAAAAATATATACATAGTTTTTCCTGTATCTGCTTGTAAAAAGTCTCAAGTGGTAGATTTCCTTTTTTTTCTTGTTTATGGCACATGTTTTGTAGCTTAGCATCTTTAGGGATCGCTCTCAGAACTGTTCAGGAGGAGGTTTTTCATGTCTGAGCAGAGAATTTATGTATTCATGAGGCTCCTGAAAAGGACTGCAAGTTGTATAAGCTCAACAGCCCCCAGAGTTGAGAAGGAATCTGAAATACTATGATGCATCAGTGGCTCTACATGCCTGGTGGCTTCAAATTGGTATTGTGATAGAATGACATTACTCGGTAATGTGTTTTTGCAGAATTGTGATTGTAATGTTTTCCTAATTCTTGTCGTGTTACTTCTCAGCTTCTTTCATAATGACGGCTCTTGAATCTCTGCTGCCTCTTAGTCAGTGGGATTCATGCTACTTCTCACAGACCTGTCAGATGCACTGGCTTCATCTGTTAAGACAACTAGAGTGAAGGTGATAAAAGTTTAAATAGTCAAAGGAGATGATAGCTCTTTCTAATCTCTATTTTAATAGCTACAGCTAGCATTCTTAGCCTCTAGTGAACACTGTTGCCCTCAGGTTTATAAAGGTGATCTCAGAAGAAAATAATGCTTTACCACGATTATAAATATATAACCGGAGTCTTTTTCCTCTTCTTTTAATTTTCTTATTCCTTTTACTGCATTTAACTGCTATATTGTGACATTATTGCGCACATTTTAAACTTACAGAAGTTGGGAAATTCAAATGTATGGTTCCCTCAACAGCCATAAGTCTGCTATATTGCACATTACGCTAGTAGTAAAAATCTTCCCTCTCAGATAGCAACTTTTTATATGTTTTTTGCTCCTTAACTTTCTCAAATACTGGTTTTCAGTCATGGCTTACAGTGAATTTTTACTGGATGAACTCCATTTGCCTGATGAACTGGGATGGGAGTGGAAATATCTTCTAAAATCTTAGTGAAGCTTTCAGAGCGTGAAAATGTCTATCTAGTAGACTGTCATCTATAAATAGATAAATACTATGCAATTAAACTAAGAGGATAACTTTGCCTTTTCATAATGATATCTTCTTCTGAAGTAGGTTTTTAGTGATAGCCCGTGGCACTGCAGTTTCGATAAAACTCTTACAGCTTCATCTCTTCTCTTCTTAGCATTTGTATGTAAATAGGTTTGATGACTGAACATCTGCAGAACTGTCTAATACATAGTCCTCGTTTTTTCATATTGGTTTTTCTTCTCTCCTAAAGCTGAGCTGGTTTTGGTTTTAGTGCAGTTCAGAAGTGTTCCTGTTAAGAGATTTAATCCCATGGTCAGTTCTTCTTCGTTATTTGAATTCATCTGTATAATGCTACAATGAAATAAATAAGAAGGGCATAAGTTTTATATGGACTTCTTTTCCTTTGCACTGAGGGAAAGAAGAAAAACAGTTTAGAGGTTGAGAGATCAATGCAGTTAATATTAGTTTGAGGATACGTTTGGGAAAAAAATATAAAAATCTCAGATCTTACCTGCCACCATGAATTAGAAAAAATAACTTTTGAGGGAAAGATGAACTTGTCATGATGGCACTCGTGTTCCCATATAGATTGTCTTCTGTTAGGAGTGGGGAAGGTACTTGTGGTCCATGTAAAAGTTAAAGCAGTGGTTTGGAGGAAAAGAAGCTCTTCTGTAAATTGGCCTATGCGGGATCTGGGAGAGTAGCAGAAGCATCTCCCTGCAGCCAGAAGGCTGCTGCAGAAGGTGGGCTGGCAAAGGTATTGTAGTTCTTAGTTATGAGGAGTTTTTGAAGGGGAGGAGAACTTGAAGGTGGGAAGGAGCTGTGGTGAACATGAGCTGTCACCAGGAAGGAGGGAAGTTTTCCAGGAGCTGCTGTGCTGGAGCATCCAGAGGGACATAAACAGGCTGGAGAAATGAGGGAGCAAGAGCTTTGGGGAGTTCAAGAAGGACGTAAATGCAAAGCCTTGTTCTTGCAGTGGAAGAAACTCTTGTAGTAATAAAGGCTTGTAGCAATAAAGGGAAGCAGCTCTGCTGAAGAGGACCTGGAGGTGGTCATGTCCCAAAACAGGATATGAGCCAGGGGGAAGGCCAGCAGCATCCTGTCGTGTGTGAAGAAGCACAGCCAGGAGACTGAGCAATCAAACTACTCCACTTGTTCAACTGCATCTGGAATACTGGCCCCAGGAAAGACATCAGTAAAACAGAGCGAGCTCAGCAGAGGGCCGCCAAGGTCATTGGGACTGGAGCACTCGAAGGCTGAGGGAGCTGTGTATGTTCAGCATGAAGGAGGTTTCAGGTGGGCCAGTAGCCACTTCTGCATCCTTTCCTATAGCTTGTGAGCTGAACTAAGTCTGTGCTGTTTATCCATGGAGCATTAACAGGATTTTCTTTTTGTTTCTGTCTTGTTCATGCCTGGTTTGTCCTGGCTTCATCTACCATGTGCATCTTTTGCTTGCATACCCCTGAACTATACCTTGGCTTGCCTTCCCCAGCCTTCTAGATTGTTGCCTTTTTACATGGTTTAGAACAAAATTTCTTCCATTAATACTCTTTATGCTTTATACATGTACCATTCTGAACGAGTATTTTCACTATATGGTGACTGACAGCTTCGATCTTACTCAAGAGTTCAGCTGTGTCTTTAAAATAGCCCATTTGGATTTTGTGAAAGCTATTGCCTCACAGTTTTAATTGTACACATCAGGAAAAACAAAAAAAAACCAAACCAACCAACCAAACAAACAAACAAAAAAAACCCCCCAGAGACAGCTTCTAAACTGGTTGTGTTGTGTTGGCTGACTTTCCTGATGTTTAGGTTATTCAGTCTCGGTTGTTTTAGGAGAAGGAAAAAAGTTCCACTCTCAGGAAATTGTGTTAGAAGTTAACCATGTCATTAAAACATAGCTTGATCTATTTATGTGAAATCAGACGTAACTTTTCTTCCTCTGGTGGCAGAGTTGCTTCAAAAGACCTGTCATCACAATGTGCACAGCAGGTATTCGGAAGGATAGTTAACGGTGGCAGCCAAAAGCAGCTGGGATTCGTTTTCCACTAGTTTATGTGGATCTTTTCTCCCAACATGTGTGGTGTTTTTGGCACTCTGTTTTAGGCATCAGCTGTACTTCAGACTTGATGAATTTGTCATACATCCCTATGGATGTTCCTGGAAAATGAAAAGCTTTTCTCTCTGGCCACAGTTATTGTATCACAGAGTATATTGAATAATGTGAAGCCTAAAAATATGCAATCAGTTACATGTACTAATTTACTATTAAACTACTATATTGGTGGAAAAGAGTATTTTCACACAATGTAAAAAATAAAATACATATCATAGCTTTGTAAGACTACGTATCCGGGATGCATGTCTTACTATATTTCATCATCAGTTATAGAATAATTGTGACATAATAAAACTGTTTCAGAGATGTAAGATTTCAGAGCAACAGAAACTGGCATTCATTTCCCCATTGCTGCCTGAGAAGTTACAGACTTTGGACAAATGAGTTTCAAGAACATATTAAAAAAAATAATTATAAAACTTCCCTTGCCAGATCCTGTATTATATACAGCTATACTTATTACATATGGTCTACTACTGTATGTAATGGGATTATGGGCATGCTAATTTGAATGTGAAGTATAAAATAATTTACGGTGTACCTACGGTAAATATGGAAAACATAAATTCTACAAAGTGTACAAGTGCCAGCAAGGGGAAAAGAGTATGTCTTCTCACAAAAGATAAAACATTGCTCTTATCACAAAATATAAATCTGAGATCATTTAAAAAAATAAATGTGATAAAATTGGAATCAAGCAATGCTTTGAGTGGACAAGAAAACCTTTTGATGGAAACACTACCTTATTTTATGGTTCAGTATTTCTCATATATAGCTTTTTCTATATGCTTGGTGTCTTACTTAAATATGTTATGTTCAGAACTATTCCAGTATGTAACACACAAGCTTTTAAATGCAGAATTAGTGTTTATAACGTTATTTTGTCAGCAAATGAGACATGATTTGAAAAGGAAGGAAAAAGCAAAGGCTTATCTGTTCCCAAAATATTTTAAGAAAAAAACCCAAACAAACCAAACCTACTCTTAAAAATGTGCATGTCTTTCAGCAAAAAGACATTGTTTTATAAATGTGTTGGAGTGAATTGCCTTTTGCCTTGGAGTCTGGATTCAATGTGCACAAGTTTACAAAGAAAAGGATTTAAAAAAAAAATAATACATTTCTAATCCTCAACTAGATGAAACTTGGAGACAGGCCTGCTCCATGAAATGCTTGGAAGGGAAAAAAAAACCCACACAGAGTTGCCATTGGTAATAGAAAGAATTGAACTCTGACCTTAAAACTGAATTAGACCTTCCTCTTTAGAAAGCCTGTCCTTGGAGAGAAAAATAATCTGCAGGTTTGAATAAATGCAGTTGGTAGGACACAGAAACTACAATAGCATGGACCTCTTTTGTCAAAGCTAAGAATAGGAAGAATCGCCAAGCCAACGTAAACAATGGAGTGAAAAGAGCAATACAGGAAAAGTCAGCTCTTTTTGAAGAAGTAGAGTTGAATACCTCCGTATTCTGTCAATTTACTGGGCTCCAATCATATTTATTCTACTGTTGAAAAGAGTAAAGGAGGGGAGAGGGGAACAGTGGCTCAGGGAGAAAATAAAACCAAATAAAAATCCGATGCTAATATTTGTGTAGAGTTATGGTATGGCACAGCTGATAGTTTCCTTTAATTGGAAATGACTGCCTTAGTGACAGCAGCCATCCCTCCCCATATCTGGAATTTCAGGTGGGTGCCCACCGCGTAGTAATGCAGTCTGAAACCTGCAGGCCTCTCTGACCTCTTGTGGGATTTCAGTTTCTAAAACAAAGTTGCAAAGTTGTGTCACATAAGCAGAGGGACTCCTGAATTCTGGAGACAGTAGCAGGGAGTGTATATTGCACATAGGATGAGCTACCTGTGCATGCTAAATTCACCACTTCCAGCCCAGTTAGACTTAGGTACTGCACACAGGGCGTATGCCCTGGTTCTGATGTGCCCCACTTCAGCTGGATTTGCTGCACACCCGTTGTCAACAAAAGCATGGTAGAAAAAATGGAAGCCCTGCCTCTTTGCATGTATGTGTTCACATCTGTACCTCTTTTTCTTCCCTGTCTTAGCTGCCTTTATATTTGAGTTTGCAGAATGCAGTGGTTTTCTGATGCCTGAAATCGTTCTCAGCTGACTTGCTTCCATTTTAACAGCTACTTTTCCAAAGTTTTGTTGCTCTCTGTTTTTTCATGAGTCACTGGAGGTACTGATATGGAAATCTGAGTGGGAAAAAAACCCTCTGCTATGACATAACTGTCAGTTAAGAAAATCCTTGTGGTAAATATTGAGATAAATACAGCAGTTCAATAATTTATTTGCCTTTATAAGCGACAGTACTTGTATTTGAATTCAAGTACAAAGAGTTTTTCTAAACTCCTCAGAACGAGAAGAGAAAGCAAGGACAGTTGGATGCAGTCATGTAGGGAGAAGCAGGGAGTTCTGAATTTTTTGTGGAGTTGTTGAGAAGGTGAATGAAGGTAACAGTTCTGAGTGGTATTGGGTTTGCTTTTTTTTGTGTGTGAATTTAGAAAGAAACGTACCCATTAAGAGTGACCTTCCATAACTGCTGATCTCTACTATGATGAGGTATTTTACAGTTGTATCTTTTTCTTTGGTGGTGCTTTCTTTAAGCATTTATAGGAGGCAGTTACTGAGTGCTGCTTGACTCTTGGTGAGAGCTTTAAAAATCTGAAATTCTTCTCTCCACTTATTTCTGTGTGAACTTTTAAAACAGCAAATTGAGCCAGAGCTGAAAATACTTTTAAAAGAATTTTCCGTGGCTTTACCATGACTTGAAGTATTTAACTTTTTCTGCCATGAGAAGGGAAAAAGGATGGAGTAGACATTTTCCAGTCAAGATAGCAGTGCATGGTGATTCTTCCCCATGAAGCAAAAAATTGTCTCGTCTTTAGTATTTCATGGTGAGGTCCATTAATAAGCTTTAATGAAAAACTTTGAAGTATGCTTATAGTATTTCTTGAACTGATGCACCTGGACAACTGTAGGTTTCATTCCTGCAAAATCTTGTGCTGAAACATGAGATTGGTCTTGGTGGATTTGGCCAGAAGACGTATGGCCAACAGCAGTTGCCAAGGGAAAAATAAAATAGGTACATTGCAACATCTACGTGAAGTTTCTCAAGTGTCTATAGGCTCAAATATTCCTGACCTAGATATTTTCTAGGCACAGTAGACTTTCATTACAGTTTATTATCAGAGTTCTTCCTATTTTTTTCAGCCAAATATACCTTTTTTTTTTTTTTTATTCTTCTATGTCACGCAGCAAGAAGCTAACAGCTTAGCTGCATATGGTATAAAACAGTATCTGCTGCTGTTTATTTTAAATGAGGCCCTGCTTGTCTCATCAGTGCTTACAGTGTAGGAAGTAAAAACCGTGAAATGTCATTTTCTATTTAAATAAAAGGAAAAAATGAGCAACCTAATATCAATCTCAGCATATTGGTGGTTTTCTTTCCTCGAGGATTCTTCAGTCTGCTCTGGCTTTCACAGAAGGGATGATCACACAACTTTTTACCTTTGATCATTCGCATTGCTTCTCTCTGTACTTTTCAACTTTTTTCTGTCGTACCCTGTTGGGTAAGGTAGGCAGAGTTGTATTGCTTCCTCACTTGATGGATTTTGGAGGTGAGAGGAAAGGGGTGAGCAAAGCAACTGTCAAACAAAATGCAAAGCCTGGGAACTTGAACGAGATCTTTCTCAGCAAGCAGTTTTTTAAGCAATGCAATTTCCACTTTGGTTAAAACTATAAGCCTTAGTGGGGTCTGGGAGAAGTTAATTTGAATGGAGTCTGTACTTAATCCATGACATCTGGTAATTGGAAAGGATTCTTTTTTAAAATGTATTTTTAAAAAAAATACTTGAAGGAGTTGGACTTTAAAGGCAAACCCAAGTATAATTTGTGTTACAGGAGTAGGGAAGAAAATACCTACTTTTAGATGGGAAGAAGGAAACATGGATTATTTTCTGAAATGAGTTGTGGTTGCAGGCCACTTAGCTGATTGCATTGGTCTGCAAAAAGAAGTATTTTCTAGTAACTTTTGATTTTAGGATGGGTTGATAACTCTTGCTTGAACAAAACTTAAACTGTTTAGTCTCTAATAATTGTTTATCAAGGTCAGGAAAGTGACTCAAATATGTTAAGAATAATTGGAGGGTAGAAATGTATAATTCATCCTGAAATTCAGGTCATTTGAGAAAATTTGCAGTTTTTGCCAACTTTAATTATACATCTTCTGTGCCACTGAATCTGTTAAGAAACAGTTTCTTAACTGGAGCTGTAATTCCAGAACCTAACTTTGCCCCATCTATGGTGAGTACGCAGGATGCGGCAGTGTAATTAAGAACATGTTCAATGTAGTATTTGGCAATACAGCCTTGGATCACTAGATTTTATTGATACTAAAAGAACCAAACAACCAGAAACCTAAAGAAAACCACAAAAAGACATCCCACCCCCGGCAAAGGAAAACTCAAGCAAACCAAAGAAACAAACAATCCTTTCTGAAATGTCTTCTTAAGCCTACTTGAGAGATGAATGGAGAATTTTACTGTTAAAAGAAATTGGGCAATAAGGTTTTCTCCAGTTTTCTCTTATGTTTAATATAACATAGAAAAATAGAGCATTATTGATTGTAACATAAAGACTTGCTCGTATTATCTTGATTTTATATTTTGGAAGGGAGTGTTAAGCACACTCTGGCTTTTCTGTTATTGACATTTCAACTGATAATGAGAGCTTTTTCACTACAAACCGGGCCGTCCATTATAACATGCTCATGTATAACATTTGAAATAGGATCTTTTTAGTTTATGAACCCAGTTTTAAATGTTAATATTTAAAATTAACTTAGAAATTGTTATCTAAGACTTAAACAAACAACAGCCCCTCATGCCCAAAATACATGGGCTGCTGCTGAAGCTCTCCAAAGTCAGAAAGTGACATTATTCCTGGTGTTTATACCATAAATGTTAACTTGGAGTTCTCTTTATTAATTATTTTTCAGTGATGTTACTACGTGGTGCCTAATTATAAAGATAACTGTGGAGTGTTTTGTCCAGCTGAACTAGAACTGAACGCAGATGTTACAGTAGCCAAGACACTGAAATTAGCAATTTTCCGTCTTCTCCCCTCCTGTCTTTTGACTTTTCTAGTCTGCAAATCTCTCTCTGCCAATTTATTGCTGGATTTCTACTGCATGTTTCAATTGGTGGGTTGGAATTACTGTGATAATACATGAGGTATTATTTGTGGAGTACATAGGGGAAGGAAATAAAGGGTGTCTGACCTTCTGGGAGAAATGCATATGTGTACAGGGCAGTCAGTATGGACGTGCCTCACTGTTAAATGTGTTTAACGACTGGTCTAAGGGGGGATGAAGTTAGTGGTGTTTAGTTTGTTGTTGTAACTCTTACTATATTGTGAGATTGATTTGTTTGTTGGAATTGTGTTTCTTTTTAAGCTATGGAGTTGCAGTGCTGCTCTTCAACGGGTGAGAAGATTGTGTCCATTGATAACTTATAAGTAGGGATTGTCCATGTAGTATTGCTATTGCTGTTTCTTATCAGGGTCAGGAGAAAAGAAATTAGATTTTAAATATCTTATTGCTCCAGAATGCTGAAACTTTAATGTCTTTAATTTTTACAGGGCTTATTTTTTATTTTTACAAATACCAGAACCCATGTGGTTCTTCAAGGGGGAAGTTTATGTTCTGCGTAGCTTGATGTGAATTTCCCACGTTTTATGCTGCTTAAACAACTAACCTACAACAGCAAACCATAAATGCTCATTTTAGTAATAGCTCATGGTGTTCTTAGACCTGCACCTTAAACGGATTTTTTTTCTTTTTTCCTTCAACCTCAATATTTAGAGAATGTCTCGCTGTTGAAGTGTATAGTCAGAAAACCACATTAAACTTAATTGAGAAGATCAGTACAGCAGGGCGTATCTTGTTTCGTTTCAGTACAAGGATTTGTGCTAAAATTTGAAGAATTATATATAATTTTTTTAAGCTGTGAAGATCATAGGCTTTTATTCATTTCAGTCTTCCTTGACAGCATATGGAGTTAGAATACTTACGGTGAGGCAGTAAAAATTCTTAAAGCATGTGATGTGTTTTTTCCTTTTTGTTTCCTTTTCTTTTTTTTTTTCCCTAAAGTAAGAAGAACAATTTAGTAATTATTATTTTAGTGGATCTATAGTGGTACAAGTAGAATACGTGTTTATACAAAGAACATCATAGTGGCAAAATCACAATGGTAGGTCTGCGTTAAGAAGTGATAAATCTTAAACTGTAATTGAATGATGTGCTTATTATGAATTCACTGAAATACTTGCATAAGCTCTGTATTCCACTAATTGAATGCCATCACAATTTAAATAAAAAGCAAAAAGTGAAACTGTGTAAAGCTTCCTTTTTCTGTTATACTAGTTACAGGCAGGGGACATTGAAAATTCTTCCTTGGAATGAGCAGAAACATCGTGAAGAAGACTGGTGTGAGAAAGCAGAATGCAGGTAAGTATATAGAAAAAGCAAAATTTTTTCTATATTTATGTGCCTTTCAGATAAAGAATTTACTTACTAATTCTTTAAATGTGGGAAATACCCAATGAGACACACATCTTATTTTCATACACACTAAGTTGTGTTTTCAGCTTTCTTGGTGAGAAAGCCTTAGCGAGGCTGAGCAAACCCTTGTAGCAGAACGTTACGACATTATGTTCAGTGTGATTACAGGATGAGTGACTTTCACAAATGTATGTGACCTGGGGGGACGTTACTGTTGGAAATCCTGATTTACTTATGTATGTGTGCATTTATTTAGTTATTTCCTTTTGCCCTGTTAATTGTCAGCCATAACATTATCATAGCAGCATTAATAGATCACAAAATGCTTTTCACTCTGTGAGGAGCAGATGGAAAGCAGAGATTGGATGTACCTGTGTCTTTAGCAGAGACGATTCTTACTTCCACGATCTCTCTCGTGTTTGGAATCTCCTACTTTGCTGACCAAAATTAACACTTACTGTGATTGGCATTTGAGTCTCATGAAATTATTGGTGTAATAGTAGGTTGATTGTATCATTTTCTTTCAGAATAACCAAAGGGTTTCATAAGAAGATTAACGTGGGGGAAAAATGCAAACAAATGTATATTTAAACACACATTTACTTTTTTTTTTGAAAGGATGATTGTTGAACCATCTTTACAAGATGAAGGCGAATTTCTGTATGAGACACAACCTGAGTTACTGAAGTACAGGACTACTGACCTTTCAGTAGATCTCGTTACAGATTGGTATTTGAGCAGAGCACAGGAAATTGAAAAATATGCGATGCAGGTGAGAACAGCAGTGAGGAAGTGATGGGGGCTGACTCAGACTAATCAGCCTTCTTCAACAGAAGAATGCCTATTGATAGGACGCTTTTCCCTTCGTGATATACACTGTGTGTCAATCTTCATTATGGCTTTTGAAGTATTTTCTTTTTCTTTTGCAGTGTACTTAGACATGCTTTAAAGTTTCCTCAGCCAAATAACTGATCCATAGGAAGAAACACAAAGCCAGTAGATTCCCTTTCACTTGGTTTACCGTAGCAGAGAGTGGCACTGTCACAGTTCATGAAAAATGTGTACTGTTACATTTTATGTTTGTAACTAAGAGGGGAAATGTTGTGCACAAGGTATGAGGAAACACGTTTTATTATCTGTCACATGATAGTGTGCCATATATATACATGTGCCAGTCGCATGTATCACTTGTGCCAATACACAGTACTGTCATGATGGGTTCCTGCCAACTTTACTGTGTGTCTGTGGGACTGCCATGCAGCTTATTTTTGCTTTATTTGCTTCATATTTTAAAAATGTTTGAAGCTTTATGTGGTAGAGATAATCATTGCAACTAAGAATAGAGCTCATCACTGACGTGCTCTGGTGGCTTTTTGTTTCTAAAGCCAATTTTGCTGCTTGAAAAGGGGGTTGACTGGAATTAGCACTAAGAGTTGGTTCTGATAAGTGAGCTCTTTTATTCTTTAAGTTTGCAATGCTGCAGGGCTCTTTAATTGTAGTTTCCTATGATCTTAATAGCCTATCAGTAGGTATGGAAATAAAAGCAACTTCCAAAGATCAATTAAATAACTAACATATAAATGAAATTGCATGCAACTCTTCCAGACTTAAATCTGCCCCACAGAATATGTACAGCCTTTGCATTATTTGAAATTGAATCAGAGTCTTTCATATAAAAGTATTTTCAGTCACCAGGGAAAAAGCCTGTCATTATCTTCTCTGAGATAAAATGCAACAATTAAAATCATTAATTCACGGTCAGCTAAAAAAGTCATGTTACATGCAGAGATATGCATAACTTCCGTCAGTTAACTGATTATCTTAGCTTAAATTAATCCTTTATATTCCATGTGGTGAGATGATCTCCAGAGGGATTAAAAAAATTAGTATTTTCTTAATCTCTAAGATTAAGTGCTTTATTTGGTCTTTATGAAGCTGAGAAGAGCATTCCATTTAGGAATATATAGGCCAGAAAAAATTCCAGGAACTTAGACTTGCCTGTTAAGCAAAAGGAATGGGGAAAGAGAATAGACACACAGAACACAGATTGGATTTGAAGTGGGTTTTGGGCAAAGAGTTGTACAGCAGAGTTTTTTATTATTCTTCAGGTGGACTGTGCTCTGTCCCTTGTTCGTCTTGGTATGGAGAGGAATATTCCTGGTCTACAGGTGCTTTGTGACAATCTGATCACTCTTGAGACAGTAGTTTATGAGACTGATGGTGATCGAACCTTAACTTTGAAGGAACTTGTAGACATGAAAGACATTGAAAAGCTGAGATTGTTGATGAAGAATGTAAGTATTTTGGATAAATCAGTAAGTATACCTTCATTACCATTAATTCAGGTTACCCTAGATCCTGTATATAAAGATACTGTTAGTGGCTGACATTTTTCTGATGAATCTCTGTCTTTAATTCAATGAGAATTCAACACTTTTACTGTTCCTTTTTTGTTGTGGTGTGGGGTTTTTTTAGTTTATTTGTTTTTAACAAAACCTAAATTGGCGTCATTTTCTCAAAGACCTGTTTTGCTTAAGCGCTGGACTACATGTGAATAAATCCAGTCTTTTGAAAGCTGTGGATTGCTTTTTCATTGACCCTTTTGAAAGGATCTAAAGTGGAGCTGTTGATGATGCTGCAGATACAATAACATTGAATGTTTTCCTTGGATGTTTTTTGGTGTCTTTAAATATTGGCAAAGACTCTTAAAATTTGCCTCTGCAGCATATGTGTGTTTTTCATCCTTTCTGTGTTCAGCCCATGCATGGCATTTCAGAATAGTAAAAGACCTTTTGGAAAGGTTGAAAAATAGCTAGAGATTGAACAGGGCTCTGAAATACAGGCAAATAATATGGAAGCACCAGAGGAGAATACTCAGGCGCTTGAAACTCCTCAGAATTTTCAAATTTTTACTGGGATTTATGCAACCACTTGTCATTTGTTTTTATGTCTTGCATTCTTGCATCCTGAAAGTAGTCCTACTCTGACAAGAATGGAAGCTGATCTTTTGCTCACTCTGAAATTGCAGGAGGAAGAGAGCTGGGCTTTCTCCATGTAACACGTTTTACTCCTGTATGGCTTGGTTTCCCCAAGCCATTGGGTGGCAGAAGGATGATGGATTGTTTCAGTGCTTCATGATGTAGCTGTCTGTACAGCCATGGTGAACGTCAGGCTTCAGCTGTTGTTTGTGATAGATGAAGATACTGTTGCAGCTATATTGATCAAAATATGTTCTGTTTGTTTTGGATGATGAAGCTGAACTTGTTATTTTTCCTCTGTGTATCTCCTTGTGCTTTCCAGTCTCCTGATGAAAAATATGTGAAGAATGTTTACCAGTGGATGATCCCCTTTCTCCACCGCTGTGAAAATCAGTCCCCTGGTCTTGCAAATTCACTTTTTAAAGAATATTTAGTTACGTTAGCGAAGGAAGACCTGACTCTACCTCTGAAGATATTTCAGAATTCAAAACCTGCTGTAAGTATAGAGCCCTGATAATTCTACTAGTTTCTCTGGAGATTCTTATCTGGAAAAGGTGAATTCATAAACAGAATTAGTTCATCTTCTAAATCAGATCGTCTCTCTGATCTTTCCATTCTTATTGGACCCAGGATTTGTTATGTTTTAGAAAATAGTATTTAAAGAGTATTATGGCATAAGTGATGATGCAAATTGAACTACTGCAATGAGACTGTTAAACTAATGTCATGATGATCTTGGCCTACTAGAACAAAAATTATTGTAAAGATTCTTATTTGAAGTTAATTTATGGTGATGTGTTTCAATTCTGAAAAGGGATTTGAAAGAGTTTGATCTCACTAATATTTTATTTTCCCGAGGAATACTTATAAGTAGGGTGAAGCCAGACTGTTTAGCCTGGAGAAGGATGAGGGGAGACCTTAGTAATGTTTACAAGTATCTGAAGGATGGGTTGAAGGAGGATGGAGCCGGACTCTTTTCAGTGGCTCCCAGTAACAGGACAAGGGGCAATGGGTACAAGCTGGGACATAGGATGTTCCATTCAAATATAAGGAAAAACTTCTTTATGGTGAGTGTGACAGAGCAGTGCAACAGGCTGCCCAGGGAGGCTGTGGAGTCCCCTCCTCTGGAGACCTTCAAGACCCGCCTGGATGCAGTCCTGAGTAATGAGCTCTGGGCAACTAGATGATCTCTAGAGGTCCCTTCCAATTCTGACAATTCTGTGATTCCGTGAATTTACTAGCAGTAGAATTTTAAGTTATGTCTCCCCTCTCCCTCCTTGTCCCCACCCTCCCCCATCCCCAAGCCAAGAATTCAATGAGTAAGGGTTGAAGTTAACTTCCATGGGAGTATTTCATGCTGCTTCTACAGTTTAAATAATTATACCATGGCATATAAGCGCATTTTTGTGTACTACTGAATGTTCTAAGTGTATGGGGAGAAATCATCCAGTGAAGGAAAAGCACAGCTATTTTATATACATATAGAGATCCTATTGTACATATTAAATGAATCTGGCAAGTGCTTGCAGCGCTTGCCTTCCTCTGCCCTGCACCCTCTCCAAATTCTCCAATTCTAAAAGGATACAAGGTGTACCACTGTTCTTTCCAGTGTCTACAGTGTAGGGAACTAGCCAAGTTATGTTTCAGGTTGTGACTTCAGCAAGTACTTCATGAAGTTGTTAGCAAGAGACCTTCTAATTGCAACTAAAGACAATTTATGTACTTGGAGTACACATCCTTGTATATTCAGTAGAAAATTAACTGTCGAATTAGAAACAGACAACTAAAAATAATGTGCTTTCTTTTCTTGTTAGTGTCAGCAAAAAATTATTCCTGATCAAGATCAGCTTATGGTTATGGCGCTGGAATGTATTTATAGTTGTGAACGAGATAACCACCTTGCTCTCTGTTACGATATTTTGGAATGCCTTCCACAAAGAGGATATGGGTAAACATTTTCAGCTAGTTATTTGTCAATATTTTAGATATGTTAAATATAGTTGTGAATGAATACTTCAAAAACAGTTGTTAGGTCACTAAAGGATAGGTAATGTCACTGGAATATTCTGGCCCTTCCTGAGTTCCTGTGCTTGCAGATACACTTGTGGTGTATATGTATATACGCCCTACCAAATAATGCAGGAAAACATGATATAACGCAGCAGCCAAGGCCAAGGCTTCTGTGTTAGTTTTGTAGACTTTTATATCCTGGTGAATGGAGAACAAGTGTTAGTGCTGTCTTACTGGTCTTGAACTTACTGGTTCTGCTACAGTTAGTGGCCGCTTGCACTTGGCTTATAAGCAGCAAGTGTGGCCCCTGTCAGAGAGGTCTCTGTGTGGAAGACCTATGTGAAAGATGAGTAATTCTTGAGAAAGTGAAAGCATGAGGAGGAAATGCAAACTGTTCTCCCAATATCTTTTACATGTAAGAAGGAGAGAACCCAACAAAAACGTAAGGAAGAAGGAAAAGCCCCGTTCTTGGGAGACTGGGGGACCCTTTAAATTTTTTATATCTTTCCATCAAGAAGCCAACAGTTTTAATATTTTCAAGCAAACATGTATTTGTTTTTCATCAAGGAATGATTTAAACTGCTAATATTTATATTTATGTCATATGAATTATATGAAGAAATTACAAGAAATATGGATATGTGTATTTATATTTAATGTTAATCGTATAATATCTTTGCAGGCCTGAGACAGATAAAACTAACACTCTTCATGATGAAGTAGACGAACTGGAACAAATTCTTAGGTATTTAATTTTGCTAAAATAAATAATGTATTCTTCCAGAAGTCACTTGTCATACCCAAGAACTTTTTTGTGCCAAAAAACCAGCAAGAATATTTATCTTATTTTTAGAGTTGTCAACAGGATAATCTGTATGTATTTTTTATATTCATAACTTAGACATTTTGAAGGGTTTTATGTATTTAAATATTATAAAACTTTTCTTTGAGGGGGAGGGTATCTGAAATAACTGGGGAATTTGTTTTGATCTTGATAGTCTAATACTTTGAGTGTTCAAAAACTAAAAACTATTTAAAATATGTTGTCAGTTATTGGTGTTGCATTTACCCTACGTTATTCATATATTTTTTTTAGTAAAAAATGTTACTCTGGATAACCCATAGTGTTACAGACTTTATGGAGACTGTTGTAGTACATTGTCTGACAGCTTTAAGACTGCTGCAGAATTTAAGCGGTGGCTTTCCATTTACAGTGTGTCGGAGCTGTTGGAGAAACACGGACTTCAGAAACCTGTTTCCTTTGTGAAAGACACAAAAGAGGATGCGGAGGAGGCAAGGAAGCTGATGATTAGGCTGACAAGGCACACAGGTCGCAAGTTAGTATTCAAAGGGGGATGGGAGATAAGAGAGAAAGGACAGTAAGAGTGTCCCTGCCTGCTTTGGTGTACATAAAACACATTTGTTAAGCTGATAATTAACATGGTTAGCGTTTTTGCTGCATTCTCCACATTCAAAAAAACTCTGTTTTGTTTCAATCCTGTTTAAGTTCGTTTTTGTTCAAGTAAACAAGCCTAAAAGGCATACTGGCTGCAAAACACTGCAAGCTGATGAACAGTAAAAGATAACATATTGTAAATGAAGTTCTTTATGATGTATTTAATTTTATTCAGAATGTAAAATTTATAAAATAACGCTTTTTTTGGGGGGGCATGTTTTCTTAGGAGATCTTGTAATAGGATAATTTATTAATTTCATGTATTCTATCTTTTATATTTCCAGTATAATTTTTCAATTTTCCTGTTTAAAAACTACCTCATTTAGCTAGTCTTCTGACTAGAGATGAATTATTACATGGCTCTTGGCATAAGCAAATAAAAAGATTGAACCCTGGAAAAAAAAACTATCACTTTGGTGGTTTTGGTTTTTTTTTCCATCCTCCTCTTAGTATAAGTAAACATGCACAATGCTTTTATCAGTGATGGTAAGGTACCTTGGACATGCTGAAAGCTTTTTGAGTTCTAACTCCCTTTTGTTAGGAAGACCAAGTCAATGTCTCTGTAGGAAAAATGTTGATTTTTCACTTTCTGTAAAGACCCTTTACTTTGCCAAAATGAAAGCTAATGCCACATGAGAAAATCACTATTAACTGGACTAGCTTGTTTAGCTTCAAGTATTTTTTTTTATCTGAAAGGCTCAAGATAATATCAAAAAACCTTCATAGTGTTTTTACTAGTAAAAGTCTTGATAGAGCTCATTAAGTTGTATAGAAAGCTTTGTAAGTAAACAGAGATCCATGGATCCAGAGGGTCAAGAATCTGAATACCATTCCAATTTAAGGAACAAAATGAACTTGCAGCTCTTTTCACCTCTGATTGCATACAATTGATTAGTCCTTTGAGATTGCCTACAATGAGCAGCACTTTAATGATCCTCGGTTGCTGTTACAAACTTGGTTTTACCCAGCTGTTCTTGGATCAGCAGCAAGACAGCACTTGAAACTTTCTGATGTACCATTGGAAGTTATCTAAACCTACTTGGGGGATCTTGAAAGCGATTGCTTAAATCCCTTTCTAATCCCACAGAAGACAAACAGAAAAACACTTTGAGTACTACATTGTTGTCATCAGTTTTATCCCTGAGGCACAGTTTTAATGTTATTTAATAGTAAGAGCATTCTGTCTTTAAATCTCTTTTGGTTAAAAGTCCAATTATGGATTGAAATAGTGTTTGAGAAGTCATAGTTTTGGTGATGGACATGTAGTGTTATCTACTGCTTTTCTTTAAATTTGTTGAGGAAGAGGATATACTTTATTTTAAAAATGTTTGCAGGCAACCATCAGTCAGTGAGACACAATGGAAGGAATTGCTCCAGGATATGTTAGACATGCAGCAGAAAGTATATACGTGCTTACATCCAGATACTTGCTATGAGGTGAGTTTTATGTTTGTTCTTATTGATTCATCACCCAAGTAAGCTACAAATTCTTATTTCATATTATTGCTTACAAATGTAAATATCTTTTCATATGTCACACTGCTTGGTTGTCTACTGGCTCTTTTATGGTATTTTCATTCAAATCAGAAACTTTCTGTGTTAATTAGTTTCATCAAAAGCCCCTCTAAGAAGTATTCCTGTATATCTACTACTAGAATTCCTTTTTTCTTTTTTTTTTTTTTGAGTGAGCTTCTTGAGACTGTGATTCTACGTACAAATGTGTTTAATAATAAACTCTTACAACCAATGACAATAAACAGTCTTTTAGATAAATGTTATCTTCAGCCAAGCATTTCTTAAAGTTCTGGTTTGATAATATTATCCAAGGTCATTAAAGGATTATAGCCTTTCTACTGCTTGCGGTTGAAGTAAAATAATGTGAGATGAGATATCTAAGTTCACTGAAGGAAAAAATGCATAAACCTCAAACCTACGTCATTGGTATTTGCAAAGGACAGCTACGAGACTGTGACTTCCTAGTGAAGAAATACTTTAATTTCAAGATGCAGTTGGACAGGGTGTTAGAAAATCTCATCTATGACCCCTTTCCCACAAAAGGTCAGAGCAGATCATCTTCAGAGGTCCCTTCCAACCTGGACTGTTGTATGACTTATTGATTCTATTTAAATTTTTTAAGAAATTTAAAACTTTCAATAAAGGCCATACCTTGTTGTCACAGCTACAATATTTTCTGAAATTACTAATTGCATAGTTTGCTCTTCATTAGGACAATATAGAGTGTGTTTAAAAAATACAAATAATTTACTTTTTAGAGGAACTTATATTGTTTTGAATGTCTTAAAGTGGCAAAACTTTGACCTGCAAATAACAGTTACATGTTTTGTGGCAGATGCAGTAGTACATTAGTATGTGTTCTTTGAATATAGTATTGATTGAAACTTAAAAACCACCTTATATTTTTAGTTTCTTCAGGAATACAAAATTTCTTCTCATGTTGTTGGTTTTAAGTTCTTAATACTCAACTGCCTTTTCAGATTCTTACATCCTATTAGCACCTCAGAATGTAGGTATAAAAAATTTCTGATCTCTAAGTCATACCGTAAAAAGGTGGTTAATAAGCTTTTTTTCTGCAGTAGAAATAACTACCTAGTAGTTAATTTTAGCTTTACTTGAAGTAAAACAGTAAAAGTAAAGCTCCTTGGTAGAAGTTACATTTTGCTGCTTGGACCAAATATATTCTTTTGACTTCAAAGATCCTTTTATTCAAAGGTGTTGGTTCCATACAATGCAGGTAAGTGTCCTTGAGCTGCTGCTGCAGATTAATGAATTATTGTTCTTTGTTTTAGATATTTACAGAGAGTCTTTTATGCTCAAGCAATATAGACAATATCCACCTGGCTGGGCAAATGATGCATTGCAGTATTTGGTCAGTGGATCTACCAAGTTCATCAAAAGGGAAACCCCAGTACCGAGTAAGCTATGCGAGAAGTATTGAACTGGTGTTGGCTGCTGGCAGAGAATATTTCAATTCTTCAACAAGTTTGACTGATAGCTGTATGGATTTGGCCAGGTATACTTACAATTATCGTATACGTAAATACATACTGCTCCTTAATTGAAAATTGAGTTTTGTTTTCCTTGTAAGAGGGGGTGAATCTTACGTGGGTTTATTTCTCTTCATGTAAAATTACATGGTAAGGGGAAACAATAGCTTTGGCTTCTGTAAGATTATTTTTCTCTGGGGTTACTTTTTGGGCTTTGTATTTTTTTCCCATCTTTCTCCGTGTACACGTAGACCATTGCTGTTTCTGGTTGCTGGAATGATCAGTTACAGAATTCAAGTTGAAGAAGAAGAAATATGCAAGTATCTCTATGGATAAGAAGCTTTCTCTGTGTGTCATTTGAACCTTTTCCATGTTATGGCATTGAACCACAATTGTGGTTCCCAGTTATTATTATGATAGAAAGTAGCATTTTGCCAGTTCATTAATTTCTTTTCTTATATCAGTCTTTCCCAATTCTGAGAGTTCATTTGAGGCTATCTGTCTCTTACATTAAGAAATAAGCCAAATAATTCTGTAGAAAGGAATTAGAGTGTACAGCAGCCTTGGAGGTTGTGGTGTGGATATTCATTCTTGGATAGGTATAGATGTGGAAGTATTTTCTTTTACAGTTTAGATGCAGATGGGTGAAATAATTGGATATTACTTATGTAGAAGATTGATGCCTTGACTTACTATAAATACTTAAAATAGAGACGTATTAATATTTCAAGTTTTTCCCTTTTATTTTAAAAGCTTGCTGTTTTATTGGTAGTGTTGTATGTTAATCCAAGTAAGTTTTCCTTTTTCTGTAAGGGACTTAGTGAAACCAAATAAACCAAGCAACCAAAAGCTAAACAAAATCCCATATGCAAACAAAATACTTATGTCTTAACTACAAAGGAAGACATGGCTTTATAAAGAACTACTTTCACTTAGACATTAGTAGGTTTACCTACTAATTGGAAGAAAAAGATTAGATTATTTTTCTTCCCCTCAAGATACAAACTCATCTTGACCCATAAGGGTATGTACATTACCAGGTTTTTTTGAGTGCTGAATACAGTAATACAGTCAAGCTATTTGTAATTAATAGTAGTTTTTCAAATTGAGATTTCCTCTATAAAATATTATTACTACAAAGTTTTATGGATTGACAAATCATGTATTTTCAATTAGGGATTAAAGGAAGAATATTTTTGCAGTTTTTCTTGAGTGACAGTTACATACTCCACACCTTAACTACAAAATGACTGAAAATACATTGTGGGTTTTTTTTGTTTCCTTCTGAATCACTCACAGCTTGTTCCTCTCTCACATCCCAAATGCACACACACACATAATTATATATGATAAGGATGAGGATTTTTTCTTTGCTTTTATGGGGCTTTGTTGTTTGTTTTTTTACTGAAGGCATTATTGCCTTAGGTCGTAGTTGGAATACAGTCACTTTTACAGTATTAATTATATAATACTAGCTCTATTTCTGCCTTTTTAATGAAAACACAGTCTATTGATTGTCATTACTGCTTTTAAGCACTCCAAGTACATACTTGTTTTGGAGGCCTAAAAGACCCAAGAGCCACTGGCTTTTTAAAATTTGTCTTTAGTTTTAAATATATGAATATTCATATGAATAGAATTTATTATTTCATTTTAAATCAGTTGAGCTTCCTTACATTTGGGACTCCAGGGCTATTGTAATGTCCAAATTACAACTGAGTTTCATCTGTATGCGTGTCACTGCCACAGTTAAAATTTCTCTCTTAGCTACTTTACTTGTACGGGGAGAAGATACTGTAGAGGTGAGATCTCCTGTATGTGTAGGAGAGGAGCTCTCCTCTGGGCTAGAGGAGGCTGAGAGGTTGATTTGATTGGTTTTCCCAATTGAATAGCTTAATTTTGGAGCCACAGGAGCAAAATGCATCGTTATTTGGAGCAGAGCGGACCTTTTGGGTCAGCAGTCCAGCCCTTTGCTGTTGGTGTGGCACTGCAATATAACAGCCTCATCTCTGTGTCTGGGAAGATGATGGAAGAGAACCTCCTAGAAGCTACGCTAAGGCACATGGAGGACAGGGAGGTGATTTGAGACAAATGTATGTCAGTGTGGCTTCATCAAGGGTAATTCCTGCCTGACCAACCTTGTGGCCTTCTGTGATGGAGTGGCTACCTGAGTGGACAAGGGAAGAGCCGTGAATTCCATCTATGTGGACTTCTGTAAGGCCTTTGACATGATCATGTCCACATGTTGTGAGACAACATCCTTCTTTCTAAATGGGAGACACAAGGATTTGATGGGTGGACTGTTCAGTGGATTAATACTTGGATGGGTAATCACATCCAGATGGTAGCAGTCAACAGCTCAGTGTCCAAATGGAGATGACAAGTGCTGTCACTCAGGGGTCTGTATTGGTACTGGTATTGTTTCATGTCCTCATCAATGACATAGACAGTGGGATTGAGTGCACCCTCAACCTATTTGCCAATGACACTAAGTTGAGTGGTGCAGTTGACATGCCTGAGGGACAGGATGCCAAACAGAGGGACAAGCTTGAGAAGCGGGCCCTTGTGAAGCTCATGAGGTTCAACAAGGCCATGTATGGGGTCCTGCATGTGGATTGGGGCAACACCCAGTATCAATGCAGGCTGGGGAATAATGGGATTGAGAGCAACCTTAAGGAGAGGGATTTGGGGGGTATTGATGGATGAAAACCTGGACATGAGCACTTGCAGCCTAGAAAGCTGACCGTATCCTGGGCTGCATCAAAAGAAGTGTGGCCAGCAGGTTGATGGAGGTGATTCTGCACCTCTACTCCATTCTTTTGACACCCCACCTGGAGTCCTGCATCCATCTCTGGAGCCCTCAGCACAGAAAAGACATGGACTTGTTGGAGTAGGTCCAGAGGAGGTCACAAAAATAATCAGGGGGCTGGAGCACCTCTGCTGTGAGGACAGGCTGAGAGAGTTGGGTTTTTTCGTCCTGGAGAAGAGAACAGGAAAGATGAGGACAAACGTTTTAGCAGGGCCTGTTGCAACAGGACAAAAGATACTGGTTGTAAACTAAAAGAAGGTAGATTGACAGTAGGTATAAGGAAGAAGTTTTTACAGTTAAGGTGGTGAAACACTGGAACAGGTTGCCCAAAGAGGTGGTAGATGCTCCATCTCTGGAAACGTTCCAAGTCAGGTTGGACAGAGCTCTGAGCAACCTGATCTAGTGGAAGGTGTCCCTGCTCATTTCAGGGGGGCTGGACTAGATGACCTTTAAATGTCCCTTCCAACCCAAAGTGTTCTGTGATCACTATGAAAAACTGATTTAATGCTGTCATAAAACTAGGGTTTATTTACTAATATTTTTTTCCCCAGCCTCCTGTTGAGACTCTTGTCCCCCAGCAGGCTCTGGAAATAGAAAGCATCATTGCTTTTAGTATCTCATAAGGGTCCTGTGATCAAGTTTTATCTTTACGGTTTCACAGTGATATTTCAAAATATGCAGTTTATAGCTTGAATGCTTGCTGTGAATGTGTGACCATGTGGTTATTCCTTTTCATAAGATGTTTTAGTCCTTCTCTGACTTCTCTCCAATAGGTTGTTTCATGGTAACTTAAATTATTTCTGTGAGTTATTATCACAACATGTAGGTCTCCTAGAAACCTTCCTGTGTGAGTTGTTTTAGGTGGAACGTATTTGTCATATCTTTAGCTGGTTTGCTTTCCTTCCACTCTGGTTTTAATCTCTGCTTTACCCTGAAATGTTTTTCAGTGCTCCTCAAAAATGTGATGGGTTCTGATGGGAATGCAGCTAACATACAGGTTTATTTTTGATGTAAACGTGTTTATTTCTTAATTAACACGTAGAGATAAAATCCACATGACAAATTGCACAAAAATCCCCAACTTTCTTGATTTAATGTGCAGGATTAATTAAGCCATTTTAAATCATTGAGGCTATTTTGCATTTGGATTTTTTGTTAAATGTATTACTACAGCTACATATGAACATACTGTACCAGAATGCATTTCTTTGTTCAAAATTTTTATCTAAAAGCTGATGATGTCAATAAAATAGTCATAAGCCACATGATTAAAAAAAATGTTCCAAGTAATGTGCTTTTTATAATTGCATGAATTAATCTTCAGAGAAATTTTGTGTATTGTCATTTGCTGCACCTAATTGAGGAAATTGAATTTGTGACATCAGTTTTGCACAAAATTTTGGTTTTGTCTTCTTAGTATATGAAGACACCAAGTTGCAGTAGTAGTACTAGAAAACTTTCACTAAATAATTACATGTTTAAGTTCATAAGTCTTCAGTGTCCTTATTAAATCCATTGCAGGTCTGAATTTAAGAAGGTTTAGGCGATGTTCTTATCACAACTAGGTGAAGAAGATTGCAACAATCAAAGAGTAGAATTCAGTGAAAATGTTTAGCCGGCCATAACAGAGACATAGTGCCAAACACTTAAAATATGTGTTACAGGACTAACTAACATTTTTGGCATTTCATAAACACAGGAATTTACTGGGTTTGGTTTGTTTTCTTTTGCTGTTTTTGTTTGAGTTGTGGTGGGTTTTGGTTTTGTTTTTTTGGGGTTTTTTTTTAAGCACAGGTGAACTTTTTCCACAAAGTGAAACTTTGATTTTATTAAACAAACTTTATAAAAATTTGTTTCCTTCCTATTTAGGTGCTGTCTACAACTTATTGTAGACTGTCCGAGTGCTATTCAGGAGGAGCTAGATCTCATTCGTGCTCTTGGCTACCTTGAAGAATTTGGGGTGAAAATATTACCACTACAAGGTACTGCATATTTTTATTCTTTATATGATTACTTGAACCACGTACATAAATATGCAAGGCAAATAGTTTACTATTGTGTGAATAAGCTAAAGGGTCTGTTCCCAGCCTCAAAGAGCTCTACAGGCCCATATCAAAAAATGGATTTTTTTTAAAAATTTTTTTTCAGTTTATCTGAGATAAGAAAGATGTCTTCATATGGAATTGTGTTTTGGGATTTATTTTTAGCAGGACTTTTTAATAATGAAGGTACTGAGTACCTATTTAATCAGAAATAGTTTGGGCTTACCTTTCATTTGCAAAATAGTCTGCACTTGCTCATGTGCTGATGAGCTTTGAAATAATGAGTGGGAGAGAGGTATTTCATGCATAGGTAGTTTTCATGTCTCCACTGGGCTGTTTCATTTTGGAGTGTATAAACCCCAGTGAGAATGGAAGTGACCTTTTACAAGGTATTTCTTCGAACAACTTGTTTAAAACTTTAAATCTGTTGTGGAGCTCTGACTCCAATGGTACAGAAGTTGGAAAGAAAGGATGATTATGGACAATGAGGTAAACGGGAAAATGGAATGCATTGCAGTGTATTTTATTGCTTATGGATTGTGCCAAGGGAACTAACCCACTTTCTGAAGTGAAAGAAGTACAGAAGAGCTCACTTACCTGGCATTCAATGAGGCTTGAATGTATGGTATGTGGGCAACTGTGAAACTGCATGAGCACTGGTATTGAAAACACTCTAAAAGAACTGGCTGAGAAGAGCACTGAGTGCCAACGAAACGTTTCACTTAAAACATTGTGTAGAGAAATACGGAAATTTATGAAAAGCACTTGTTGATCTGTGGAGAATGAAGTGGATGTGTTCTTAGTGGCTCTTGTTACTTGAGTGTTCCCTTTTTTGCTTTTTTTTTCTCTCTTTTTCAAGTATTCCTTGAATGTGAGCTGATGCACCGTACATATATTCAGAATCTTACCATTTCTGACCGAGAATAAGTACCGTTTTTAGATCGTGCAATAGTGCACAGTTACAGAATCACAGAATCACAGAATCTTAGTGGTTGGAAGGGACCTTTGAGATCATCGAGTCCAACCACATGAAAAAACAAACAAACAAAA
>VXBJ01005866.1:28793-68760 GCA_013400055.1 Nycticryphes semicollaris | reverse complement strand
ACTTCCTCCTGGATTACAGGGGAATTGTTCTGTTCTCCGGCCTTATCTTCCAGCCCAAGAAGATGAGCACCCTGGGGGTAGCTGGTCTGACTATTAAAGACAGAGGCAAAGAAGGCATTAAGTATCTCAGCCTTTTCCTCATCTTTGGTTGCGAGGTTTCCCCCCGCATCCAGTAAGGGATGGACATTCTCAGTCACTCTCTTTTTGTTGATGTATTTATAGAAACTTTTTTTGTTGTCCCTTATATTAATCGCCAGGTTGAGTTCCAGCTGGGCTTTTGCCTTCCTGATTTTTTCTCTGTACGACCTAACATGAACTCTGTACTCCTCCTGAGTTGCCTGTCCCTTCTTCCAAAGGTGGTAAACCTTCCTTTTTTCCTTAAGTCCCATCAAGAGCTCTTTGTTCATCCAGGCCGGCCATTTTCCCCGCCCTTTAATTTTGCGCCTCTTGGGGACAGCCTGCTCCTGGGCCAGTTGACTTCTAGAGCACAGTTATTTTTTAATCAGTTTGGTCAGCCTGTAGAAAATTACACTTTTATTTTCTTCATTTTCTTTAGTGTGGATGCAAAGGTATATCTTGGAAAAAAAAAAGTGGAAATATAATATTGCATTAGCAGTATGAGTAATACAATGGAGCTAAATTAATTAGCATATGTGAAATCATGCCTGTAATATCATTAATGATCCCGACTTACCCATTCTTCAGTATCTTTCATGCAAATCAAATTAATCTAATAAGAATAAAATTATGTTTTAAAGTTTTAATGAAAGCCTTTAATGGTCAGTTACTTTAATAGAATTTCATGAAAATAACATTAAGGATCATTTATTTTCACAGTAAAAATTAGCAATAAACTTATATTTGCGCTTTTATGTTTAGTTTTCTGTAGAGCTTTCCCCTCACTTGCATTTTTAGCAAACTCAGCAGTTAAGGTTGTGAACTACTATTATGGTGTATTTTAAGAAAATTTGGTTTGGAAACTCCTTATTAACATAAAAGGTGAAGAGAAGACCATGTCTATTGGAAGTGTTTGACCCATGGTATTATTTCAGATTACTTTCAGTTATGTTAGATATTCCAAAAAAATCTTGCTTATACAATCGGTGAATGAAAATATTTTAGTGCTGTGTACTAATACTAGTCTAATTTGGTTTCCAGAACTTATTAAAGTGAGTTTTCGTTATGTGTTTCTTTGCTGTTACTGAGAGACCTAATATCATACGTTTTAAGCCCAGTATGCTAATGAAGACATTAATGACTTGCTGAGTATTAAGTGGAAGATCCACATCCACATTACCTTTTTAAAGTGGCAGCCTGAAGTTATCCACTTGCTAACTAGCTAAAAAGAGCACTGAAATCAGTTCATGAAACTGAATTATACAATTAAGGTTTGTGTTTAATACTTGGTAAAAAACATTTTGTGAAACACAGTACTAATTATGAGCTTCTCAGGATATGGTTACTGATAGGCTGTCCCTCCACTTCCTCGTAAAATATTTATGTAAAATAAAATGGCCCAAAAATTTTGCCTGTGACTATTCTTTCAGTCTATGATGTGTCCTGTTCACCCTAAAATAAAATGATGCATGAAATACTGGTTATTTGCAACATCCTGAATTAACTTTAATTTCTGTTTTAGCAGTTTTTCTGAGAATGTTGCAAAAATTGTATAAAAAAATGTTGAATGAAGGCATATGGGTAGTCATACAAGTTTAAAAACACTGACTCTGAGAACCTGAAATGAAAATAAGTTTTCATTCAGGTCGATCTCCCTCTTCTTCCTCCCTTCCCGGCCTGACTTGCTAGTGTTTGGGGCTGGGTATATTGCAGTGTTATTTTAACTTCCTGTTTATAAGTATAACTGAGGATCTTCCTACCCATAACTTTGGGCTGGTTTCCAGGCTGCGTTTGCATTCTCATACTCCCTGGCACTCTTTTGTGTCTGCATTGTTTAACCAGAAATAGAGCAGTTGGGTTCATTTGTACAGCCTCTAACAGCCGTTCTTCTTCCAACAGTACGTTTATGTTCGGATCGACTTAGTCTCATCAAGGACTGCCTTGCTCAGATGCCAGCGAACTATAAGCAGTCTGCTAAGCTCCTGGGACTTGCAAATTTGCTAAGGGTTGCAGGTAAGCTGTGTTAATAAAACACTGAATTGCAATGCAACATGCATTTGTGTTATGCTGTAGTTGATTTGAGCTGATCATTAGAATGTGCGTTCAAGGATATCACTAAAAAGTCATCTTGAAGAGCAGTCATTGGGGAGGAATGAAATATTTTACATTAATGAAGTATTTTATCTGTAAAACAGCTGATATCATAAGCTGCTCTGATGTTCCACTAATACCTAAAATAAAAACAGACGTGTCTAATCTGGAATTTGAGTAAAAGCTTATTTCAGACTGGAGGAATTGTGGCTGACAATTTTTTGTTACAGTTAATTGGTAGTACTAAAATACCAGTAAATCTTACTGTCTTTCTCAAATTAGGAGAGTTTAACTTAAATGAGACTATTACTAAATTGGGGGGGGATTATCTGTAATGCATAAACTTCCGCTGTAAGACTTTTGTCTATGCTTCATGTGTCTCCTCTGTGCACTAAAAATCACAGGTTAGTTTGAGTATTCACCTGAAGAGCTGAACATCTTCAAGGACTGAATCTTAAGGATATTAGAATGCTTTTTTTTTTTCTGATAGGCTGTCTAAAGTGTCTGGCAGACCTTTTGATTTTTGAAAAATACTTCACTGCAAATACAATACTGCTGCATTTTTATGATACAGAAATAGAATAGAGAAATATATAACATAAAATACAAATTCATATTTTGTGCAGCATGGTATTAAAAAAATCAATGTATTGCTGCTTTGTCACCGATGCATGCCTGGCTAGTTTCTTTCTCTCTCTATTTGTCAAATAATTTAAGAATACGTTTCTATGTTTTCAGGAGGCTTAGTATTGGCAATTTTTGCATCATGTTACAGATAGGGTTGGTGAGGTTATAAACAGAAGTGCAGAAGTTAGAATGTTGACCTGAGATGCCTAGGTTCTAAAGAAAGGGATTGCTGGAAACATCGTCGGGACTCTGGTAAACTCAGGGCTTCTGTTAGATAGCTCTGCTACTTGAAATATGGCAGAGGTACCATGTTAGGTAACTGGATTCAAACTAAGTATTTGTTCATTTTACGTGTAATCTCCTGTTCTGTCAAAAAACTGGAGTGACAGTCTTCTCTTTTTTTCTTTGCTTGCAAGTCTTTTGGAAAAAAATGTCTCCATATTTATTGTAAGACAAGATTGCTGTACATCTCGTTCCCTCTCCTCTCTGCTTTCTTGCACACCAAGTTAAAAACGGTGAATTTTTCTTCTTAATATTCTGGGTTCTTTAGGCTAATGCTGGTGACTTCTGGTTTACTTTCCTTCTCTATTTAAATGTTTCTCTTCGTAGAAGAGAAAGAAAAGCAAAATCCCCAGTGAAGTATTTCGTCTGGTATTGTTGTTCTAGTGCCTTGGTTGTAAATCAGCATCTACAGTGCCCTGGTGTGTACCTTTGACCAGGGACCAGACTTGTGGCTCCCATCTCCAGAGACTGAAAGATGAGGGGCAGAGGGTATTTGGTAGAGAACTTTAGGGAATTAATATAGAGCTCATTGATAAGGTAATGTCTGTGTGTTGGTGTTACAAACACAATGGCACTTATTGAGGCATCACTGAAAAGAGAGATTTAAAAGAAAAATAGCCTCCTGATTTTTCTCCTCTATGTGGTTACTGGGCTGGATAAAAACAGAAGATGAATGTGCAAGCTGGATAATTCTTAAGCAGGTGAATGATATAAAAACTGCTATTTATACTACAAATTTATTTGAAGAATGTTAGGCTCTCTGGCTTTAATGGTTAAGCTCGAGAATAACTCTAATGGTAAGTATAGAATTTTAGTAGTAAAAGTCTGTTTCAAGAGCGAATCTTGGTAACGCTTGCTTTTCTTGTCTCATGCTAAAGAACTCTGTCACTGTCAGAGTTATTCTTTGGTTATAGATTAACACTTACTTAAAAGGAAAAAATAGCAAAATAGAAAAAAATTTCCAGTAGTGACTTTCTGTGCTGGGGGTTCTTAAGGGCCTTGGGCTTTTTTTTTTTTGCTGCTGTTGTTGTTTAGTTTTGGTTTGGTTTTTTAGTAAGTAATTTTAAGCTTTTGTTATTAAAAGTCTTGTGATTTCATTGTCACTGAAGGTTGACTAGTAACACTTATCTAGGAATACTGTATTCTGGACATACAGGCTACTCATTTATAAGCAAGAAATGAATTCGGTATGAAATGCTATAGCTGTGAATTTTACCTAAATGCATTTGTATGGAAAACAGGTTTATTTCATTTTGAGAAACTCAGTATTTCTTTAGTCTTTTTTAGTTTTTTTGGACTTGAAAGCTATAAACGGCACACCACTGTTGCTGCAGATTTTGTTGTGCCTGGCATTCCATCCCATTGATGAGTATCCAGAAGAGTATCCAAAAGCATACAAAGGAAACACGATTGTCATCGCTGCTTTAAGTCATGCATACAAATGCAGTGTTTTTCCAACAGATTAAAGAAAGTCTGTAGAGCTTCACTCTGTATGTACTTCCAGTGAGTGCTGGAATAGGTAACCTTACAATGAATTTAACGTTGCATGTGATTTATAGTTAATAATACATTTAAAAACAGATTTTAAGTGGAGCACTGGCATAGCTGTAATCATAGCCTGTAAATGAAAAGTCTTGTAGAACTCAATAGTAGGTATCAAAAATATTAAACAATTGAAGCAAGACAGGTGGAAATGGTATTTGTCAAGTTGTAATTTAAGTTAACTGACTTACAATTAATTATTAATATGATCAAGAGTTATTTTAGGAGTTGGTAGCCATAAGAATGATTACAAATGCTAATATTATTCCACAAAGGGCAGTTCACTCATACAGATTTTAAGATTTGTGTATGGGTATATCTTATTTTAAGCTGAACATTCGAAAAGGAAAATCTTCCTTGCAGTTTTAGCACAGATAGTCTTTGTTAGCAGGTTTAAAACTACTGGGAAAGGGTAACTTGATTTCTAACAGCTTATGATGAAAGTTTTATGGAGATGTATTGGGATGAGTCTGGATATTGAAAAAGAATCTAGGGATTGAACTTGATGGACTTGTTTAATGAAGAGTTAGATCAAGTGCTGCTGGGAGGAAGAATTGGTTTTTGTCCCTAATTGGTTTTCACTACTTATACAATTATCCTGATGTATGAGCCACCTTTGCTGTGAAAGAAGTTCTGATTTTGTCTTGTGGAACATAATTACTGGTATTGGTTATGTACACTCAAATTTACAGTCCCTTCCGTTCCCGCTCCACCATGTGTATCTACAAGTTGAGTGCTTTCTTATGCTGTATCTGCGAACTAGAGGCATTTCCCCTCTTTGCTCCCCCTGCCACCCACCACGTGCAGTCACTGATTGTGAAAGACCTGCTATACTACAGCCATCCATACCTATATAAGTTTTATACGTATGTGTGTGCGTGTATGGAGTATATAGTATATGCTATCTTACCCCATATATAATATACAGCTTATAAACTACTTTGAGCATATCTATTTTAGTTTCAGTTATAAAAGCATGCATTTTCTGTGCACCCAGGGGTAGATTGTACATGGTCATCCTCAAAGAACTTTGGGAGCTGTGTTCTCTGAACACAGTTTGTTTAGAGAGCAGCACTGAGAGTAATAGAATTTATATTCATACTTACCAAAGCTGAAATATTGCTTAGGTAATGATCTATCAGCTAGCTTCTTAATTGCTTTAAAGTACTTGATTAATGACAGTAAACTCCAGTTAAGCTTCACGTCACTACCTCTGTAAAGTAAGCACACAAGCGTTATCTTAATTTCACAGATGGGCACAGTGAGTGAGGGAGAATGTGCTGAGGACGACAGCCAGAAAATCAGCACCTGCTCAGGGAGCTGGAGCTGTTCTACAGCTCAAGATCCTCACTTAATCCATGCTCTCAGTTAAGAAAGGGTGTGAAAGAATTCACTTTATGTAATTACTTGCTTATAAAATAGAGGAGTGAAAAAGAAAAAAAGTATCAGAAATTATTAATATCTTCTCTACTGTTATTGTATATGAAGAAGATCTAGTGAGCATTGCTCTTTATTTCTTGAGCTAGGTTCTCAATAAAAGTTTTCTGTTAATTATTCTGATTTTTTTTTCACAACTTTATCTGGTAATATAGTTATTTTTAATATCCATAAATTAATTCTAATAATTCTAAGCTTTGCTCACATTCTTAAGTCAAAGCTTATTTCTGAAATGCACCTTCCTGAGCACTGAATTTTCTTTTTTAACATGTGAGGAAGTAACCATACAGCTGGTTTCTGATCTCCGAAATGTAGGTGACATAGAATTTCTGGAGTATACGTGCAATTTTGATACCATTTGACTTTGAAGTTTTCATGACATGGTTTCTCTCAGAATAATGTTATTTCATCCACTCACAAATACAGCATGCTTCTTACTCATAGTGTTTCAATAAGCTTTTTTTTTTTCCTTTATATGACTTAAATTGGACCCAAACTTTTAAAAAGTATTTGAATGTACTTTATTTCTCAAGAAAAAAATATTTTCTGTTATTTCTGACCTTTTGTATTTTTCCTCTTACCACCTGTAATAGAATCATTTAGGTTGGAAAGGATCGTTAAGATCATTGAGTCCAACTGTTCGCCTAACACTGCCAAGTTACCACTAAACGATGTACCTAAGCACAACATCTACACATCTTTTAAATACCTCCAGGGATGGTGACTCCACCACTTCCCTGGGCAGCTTGTTCCAATGCTTGACAACCCTTTCGGTAAAGAAAATTTTCTAACCCCCCCTGGCGCAACTTGAGGCCATTTCCTCTTGTCCTATCGCTTTTTACTTGGGAGAAGAGACCAATCCCCACCTCACTACAACCTCCTTTCAGGCATAATGTCATATCTGCTTATATCAACTTCTGTCATAATGCTAAACATCCTAACAAGTGGAGCCCCCCAAGGGTCAGTACTGGGTACAGTACTCTTTGTTGTTTTCATCAATGACCTGGATGAAGGGGTGGAATGTACCCTTAGCAAGCTTGCCAGTGACACAAAACTGGGAGGAGTGGCTGACACACCAGAAGGCTGTGCCACCACCCAGTGAGACCTGGACAGGCTGGAGAGTTGGGCAGAGAGGAACCTGATCAAATTCAATAAGGGCAAGTGTAGGGTCCTGCCCCTGGGGAGGAATAACCCCCTGAACTGGTACAGGTTTGAGGCTGACCTGCTGGAGAGCAGCTCTGAGGAAAAAGACCTCGGAGTCCTGGTGGACAGCAGGATGACCATGAGCCAGCACTGTGCTCTTGTGGCCAGGAAGGCCAATGGCATCCTGGGGTGCATCAAGACAGCAGAGTCAAGGGGAGGTTATCCTGCCCCTCTACTCTGCCCTGGTGAGGCCCCATCTGGAGTATTGTGTCCAGTTCTGGGCTCTCCAGGAAGGACAGGGATCTGCTGGAGAGGATACAGCAGAGGGCCACAAAGATGATTAGAGGCCTGGAGCTTGTCTCTTAAAAGGAAAAGTTGAGGGACTTGGGTCTTTTTAGTCTGGAGAAGAGAATACTGAGGAGGGATCTGATCAACACCTATGTATTTATATACACCAAGGGTGGGTGTCAAGAGGAAGGGGGCAGTCTTTTTTCAGTGGTGCCCAGTGAGAGTACAAGACGAAACAGGCACAAACTTCTACATAATAAGTTCCATCTAAGCATGAGGAAGAACTTCTTCACTTTGAGCATGTCAGAGCACTGGAACAGGCTGCCCAGAGAGGTGATGGAGTCTCCATCTCTGGAGACATTCAAAACCTGCCTGGACAAGTTCCCGTGCAACCTGCTCTAAGAGGATGTGCTTTGGCAGGGGGGTTGGACGAGATGTTCTCTAAAGGTCCCTTCCAACCCCACATCATTCTGTGATTCTGTAATAAAAGGAGGTGGAAGGAACTTTGGAGGCTTAAATCTTACTGAGGGGAGTAACTGTTATAATATAGATGCATTTTTTCTTATATTGTAAGGAGTCCAAAGGAGCTGAATACACAGAACCTTTCACAAATAATAAAAGGGAAACAAAAACTAAGATATTCTTTCCAATTTCTGAACTTAATTTGAGTCTGGATGTCAGACATTATTATCAAGACTTAGTGCAGAACTATGTAAATAATAAGATCACCATTTTAATGGCTTTTCTCATTGAACCTTTCTTGGTTTTAAATCTCTGTGTGTCAAAATAGTGAGAAGAGCAATCTAGAATTTGAAACTTTCACTTTTATAAGACTTTATTATTAAAAATGCCTTCAAGTGAGGCATCACAAACCTGAAGCAGTGAATTTTTTTCGTGTTTGAATAGAAGACCAAGAGCATGCTGCTAATCTGCAGCAGGTTGTATTTTAAGTGCCTGAACTGTTGAGACATTGGAAGGTGGGTGAAAGAGAGCTGGGGCTGTGTGTTGCAGGGGATTCACTAGTCACGTCGGAGCTGATGGCTGTTCTGTGGCATAGCAGTGTGTGCCAAAAATAATGGAGGTCTAAATGAGTGAACAGATGAGCAAGTATAGCCATGGACTGGAAGGAAGGTGATCCTTATATTATATGCTTGTGTTTTGTAAAACACACAGAGATGTATCCTACTGCAGCAAAGCTAATTGGCCGAAGCGCTGGGGATCGTGCATTTGTCAGCGTATGACTGCTCAAGAACAGTTAAGGAAACCATTCCTTGCTTTCAGTATTCCTTCTCTCTTCTTTGAGCCAGCAGTGTGCTCAGGTGGCCAAGAAAGCCAGTGGCATCCTGGCTTGTATAAGAAATAGTGTCACCAGCAGAAGTAGGGAGGTGATTGTCTCCCTGTGCTCAGCACTGGTGAGGCCACACCTTGAGTATTGTGTCCAGTTCTGGGCACCTCAACACAAGAGAGATGTTGAGGTGCTGGAGTGAGTGCAGAGGAGGGTGACGAAGCTGTTGAAGGGCCTGGAGAATAAATCTTATGAAAAGCGATTGAAAGAGCTGTGACTGTTTAGTTTGAGGAAGAGGAGGCTGAGGGGAGACCTCATCACTCTCCACAACTACTTGAAAGGACATTGTAGAGAGGTTGGTGCTGGTCTCTTCTCACAGGTAATTAGCGATAGAACGAGAGGGAATGGCTTCAAGCTGCAACAGGGTAGGTTTAGACTGGACAATGGGAAAGAACTCTTCACAGAAAAAGTGGTCAGACCCTGGAATAGGCTACCCAGGGAGATGGTAGAGTCTCCATCCCTGAATGTATTTAAGAGTCATTTAGATGTGGTGTTGGGGCATATGGTATAGGGGAGAACTTCATAGAGTAGGGCTGATGGTTGGACTTGATGATCCCAAGGGTTGCTTCCAACCTGAATGATTCTATGATTCCCTCCAATCCCACTGGTTTTTAAGTGCTAATAAATAGCAGTGATTGTTTTGTCTAACTGAAATCTGAGGGATAATGGTTTAATTATTTCTCTTGCCTTTTATTTGTGTCTGCTGCTTAGTCAAATCTTGTAAGTACTAGAGCTGTCAGGGTGAAGTGGGCATCAGAAGGTGAGTGGCAAGTACAGATCTCTTGCTTATAGAAATGACAGTTCACGTTTAGCTCATGTAGATAGAAGCACCTCTTTGTCATCTGTAATTGCTTTTGCCCGGATGAGAAGTTCTCAGGTTCCAGAGGGCAAAATTTTGCAACAGAAGAGCCTTGGATGTGATTAATTTGCAACATTGTGTGTTGGCAGTACGTAGATCAAGAGGCCAAAAGATAAAGCGATGGGAAGCCAATCTGTTCTCCCAGCTGAGTTATCTATGATGTGCTGGGATTAGGGGAATCTTGATTGAGTTCAGTAATTAGGGTAACTTCAGTTCTCTGAATGTCATCCTGGCTGAACTGCTATGTTTTCTATCTTGAGAAAAAGCTTTAAAAAGAAATTTGCTTTGCCTGCATTGATGGACCTGCGAAGAAGAGGTTAAAAATAACCGTTTTGCAATTTAAAAACATGTACTCTTTAAATGGGCTTTGGAACTGGATCTGTTTAACCTTCTGAAATATTAGCATTTCACGAGTTGTAGTAATAGTTTCATAGAGCAGTGCACTTTTCAAATGACTATAACAGCAGTTACTGCCTAAAATAGCTTTCGATAATAGATGAGAAACATGAGCAAGAAGCTTGTATTGAAAAAATCCACTCATTTTTATTAGCTGCTTGCCATCCTTCTTTCCTAAATTAAAATGAATAGCATGAGATTATTTTTTCCTGTGTATGTTTAGTCACCTTCTCATATAATGCATGGACATACATGCTATTCTTAGCATAAGGCTGGACCAGCTGGTGTCAGTAAATAACTTTCATGAGATTGGTAGTATCTGAAGTGTTACATTTTACTTTTTAAAATTGTATGCACCCTGCATATGACTGGGGGTAGAGACATAGTCCACAAAATCTGGTGACCTAGATTGTGTATGGAGTGAAAAAATAATTTCAGTTCTGCTCACTTAATTTATGAAGGTAGGGATTTCTAAATACCTCGGACTTCCACGTCTCATTATTTGGCTCTGGGAAGTGGGAGTTTAAACTGAGGATTTATATGCAGTAACAAAACAATTAAAAATTTCAAATTTCTACTTCTATTACAGTTCACAAAAGATTTTTTTTTCATTGTGAGGATGTTTATTTATATGCCACTAACCTTAAGTATTATTTTTGATCTATGTCTTGGCCATTGCATAAATACAGTTTTCAGAATTTTTTTTGTTAACCTAGACATAACATCCTGTGTAGTTTCATTAGTCAGCTACGATGCCAACTGTTTTTATAACTGTTTTATCATTTCCTTCAGGATTTTTTTTTTACTTCAGTTTCAAGATTGGTTTTTCATGTTGTGGCTTGTAGCTTTCTTAAGAAATAAAGTTGACCATTAATTCCAATTAACTAATCAATTTTTTCTTACAGGAGATGATCAGATGGAGAGAAAAGGTCAAGTTTTAATACTTCTAGTGGAACAAGCTCTCAGTTTCCAGGACTACAAAGCAGCTAGTATGCATTGCCAGGAACTCATGGCCACAGGTGAAGTGAAATGGGGGTGGTGGGGTGATGGTAGTGGAAATCTGAGTTCTTGACTCTTGGCTTACTGTGAAGGATGGTGCTTCAGATTGGGCCATTTAAAAAATCAGTTACGTCTTGTTTGTGGAACTCAACCGACATCAGCATGTCAAATGTTGAAGGCAGGTGGTTTGAAATATAACACATCCTTTTGTCATGGAGGAAGAACTCCATGTACTTGTGGACCTAGAAAAAACTTAAGCTGCTGTGGTTTCTGGAGTAATGTCGGTCTTTTTCTAAACCAGTTTGCTTCATTGTGATCTCTCAACTGAAGTTGCAAACTGTCATTCAGACAATCCTTTATTTTTTGCATCAGAAGCTCAAAATATATCCCAGTAGAGAATCCATTTTTAAATTTATCGTGTAGTTTAAATTCCGTTTACTGTGTTCCGGGGTTATGTTTTTGTTAATGAATGTTCATGTGTAACACTGTTGAGATTAAACATGTGTTAACATTCATTACACATACGCAGTCATGTTTGGATATCTTCATACTTAATTTCCTGGCTCTCTGACAAAGTATGCATGTGATGGATGGGAGCTGAGGAGCTGAGGTGACAGCTGGATTCCTGTAATCTCCTCCTAATGCAGGAAAAATGGATACTAGCTGTTTGTCTTTTGCAAGACAAAAACTTGGAAATGTTTTTTATTTGCCATACGTAATGCACAAATACATGGAATGGAGACGTACACAGGAAATCCAGTAGGTAATAGGATAGTTACTGAATTGTTAGGCCTGTAGGCTCAGGGAGCTTTCCTGTATGTCTCTCGGAACCACAGTTTCTCATTCTACACTGTACCCCTTTCAAACAGGTAAAAATATGTGACTGTAACTAGTAGGAATGTGCAGATCTTTTAGAATCTACCTTTTTTTCAAAAATCTTAAAATATTTGTAGTTTTTATGTAACTTGCATATGTGATGGTATGAGTGGAGGTAAATGATACATATGTGTTGAGATACTAAGGAAGATGGGATTTGTTTCTTTGGCTCTTTTTTCTGCCATGGGATTTAAAGGCAAAACTCTGAGATGAATTGATGTTCTTTGAATATAACCAAGTGATATATTTTTTTTTAATTTCTTGCAGCTGCTCCAGTAAGGTGTTTAATATCATTCTCTGAAGTAAATTATATTTTTCGTTGCAATATGTAAAAATGCTGTGTGTAGCTTTACAGATGCCTATTATACTGTTATCTACAGCATGATAACAATGGATCTTCTGTGCATTTTGGTCAGTCTAAAGCTGAGTTACGTCTGTTCTATGGAGCCTTTATGGCTCCTTTCTCAGAGGATGCTAAGCATTTGCAGAAATGCCATGTGCCCTCCTTTATCTCATTCAGTAAGAATTATGCAGCGTTCTCCTACCAACCTCAGAAATATGTTTGTGTCCCCATGTAGGTTATTCGAAAAGCTGGGAGGTATGCAGTCAGCTTGGGCAGTGTGAAGGCTACCATGAGCTGGGGATGCGTCAGGAACTCCTGGCGTTCGCTCTGACACACTGTCCCCCAAGTGCCATAGAGGCATTGCTGGGAGTGAGCAGTTCCTTGCAAACCCAGGTAGGTGTTTCTGAAACTTCTTTCATGCAGGGTCAGTGCTTATCAGAGTAAAAGGGACTTGCGCTCATTTTAAAGTTCGTTCCCTTAAGTTCCACCCCCCAACAAGTTTATATTTGTTCTGCTTTATTTTTCTGCTTTCAATGTTATATTTCAACAACAAATGAGGTCTATTTATAGGTATTTTTGTATGATGAATTGGCTTCTCACATCGAAGTGTAATTGTATTCTCTATCCTTAGTACTCTTAATTTCTTCATTTATTGCCTGATTTAAACATTTTCGTTGCAAATGCAGTTAAGTGCTTTTTTCAGTGTTTTCCAGGTGTTTACACCCTGTAATGCAACTTCATTAAATACCCAGATAAATGTCTATTAAATGTTTATTCTTACACTTTTATGATCTCTACCCAATACACAATGAAATTCTTTTCTCACTGATTTCAACCATGTAACAGTTTTAACAGCTACAACAGGCATTATGTCTGAGATATCTTTATTAACTCTGCAATGACTGACTTAATAGAATCAGATCTTAGATGTTCAGCTGATTATACTGTATTTGTGAGAACACAGATTTGTGGCATTTAAGTATAAGTTATGGCAAAACAACATAGCAAACCTTTGAAAAGTTTAATTTGAAACTGGAGTGCAGTGATTTAGGCTGTCAAAATGTTAAATTTCTGCTCTGTGTAAATGTGTCTTGGCTTGCATGCTACTACTTGTTTAAGAGTTTATATTTGTCTTAGTTGCCTAAGAGGTCATGATATTCATAGATTTGTATTTGTGTAATAAAAACATCTTAGACGGCTTGCATTCAGTGCCTGAAGAATGGGGGAGGAGGGAGCAATGGCTACAGTACACATGCAGTATAATTAAGGCAGCTGCAAGTGCATTGCCTTTTCTTTACAGAAATGCTTATATAGCAATGTGTATGAGAAAAACTTGTTTCTCCCCCTTATCTGCCTGTACCCGGAATTAGAATTTGAAGTCTTTTGGCACTGCCAAGTCAGGATTTGTTAGAATTTGTCAATTCACTGCCTCTGTATCCCTGTCTCGTTCCTTCTAAAGGCTTTGTCTCATGTTAATTGTGCTGTGCAGCTGCTCAGCTGCTGGTTATTACCTGCTTGCATCCCACAGCTCCAAGGGAAATGATTCCGTCTTCTCCATTCACAAAACTTGAGACTGAATTTGTTGCTCAGGTCTCTTTGTTAGTGCAATATCATTTGTAGCAAAAGTTCAGTGATGATTAATTTGCTATTTGCCCCAGGAAGCCAAACCTAAGTCATGATTTCAGTCAAAGCATAATTAATCAATTTCTTCTGCAATTACTTTCTCCATAAACTGAGCATAAGCTTTCCAGCTGTTGTTCATTAATGGTCCGACATGTTTTATCCAAGTACTCTGTCTCTGTGTGTAGACAGATAGATTCAAAAAAATATTTATCAGAAGGACATGCTAACCAGGTGAGACATACAAGGGCCTTTTGTGGACCCTCCATTAGTTCTATGGCCTGTGGAAATTCTACTCACCACACTGTTACCAGGTGTAACACTTGACTCTGTGGAGTTGCCCAAAACCTGAGAGGCACAGTTCAGGTAATAGATGTTTTTCGTGAAAGTTTTTTAGCCTACATATTACAGCAGGGTGCATATATTTGGAAAAAGGAAAAAAAATCACAGAGAATGGAAGGTCATTTCATTTAGGGACTACAACAGTGAGAGGATGTCAATGATACCTGTGTGTTTTCTCTCTCTTTTCCCCTGCTCTCCTGTTTCTCTGTCCTGGAAGCTTTTATATCAGAATTTCTTGGGTTTCCTTATGACATCAGTCATAATTCTTACAATTGATTGTTTCACTGGTAAGAGGGTATGTTAATTTTGTATTTACAGATTCTTTATCAGGCTGTGAATTTACAGTTTCTTCCTTCAGAAGGAGGTGAGAATGAAACTATCTCAGGACCTTCTTCATTGATCAGTAAGGATGTAGAGGTAAGCTTTAAAGAGTTTTCCGAATTAATGATTGTGTCCTGTATTAAGCTGAAGAGCTGAATTAGACTTCAACAGCTACCTGTTTACCAGATAAAATGCACAACATTAAATAATTCTACTAATATCTGTTTTTAAAATGGTTTTAATATTTATGCTGTTCTGATTTTTTGTATTGCTTCTTCCTACACTCTAAAGAAAAAGCACAAAAAACCCCCCAAAAAAACAGAGGCAGAAGAGGAAAGTGTAACAAAATTTAACACAATGCAATATATAAATGTTGGTTGGATTTTTTGATCTGTCCCAATTGCAAAGCAAGACTTTTGAAAATAAGCTTGAGCTACATGTTAATTTTAAAATGTCTTGAATTAAACTTATTTTCACCTTTGTTCTGTGCATCCTGAAGTTTGTGACTTCTTTGCCATTTTGTAATTTTCATATATTACATGTGAAATTATTTTTGTATCTAAGATCAGAAGTAACATTGGAAATAGAGGCAGGGCAGCAGGGAAAAAAAAAATCTATGATTATTCTTTCTACTTTTCATGTTTATTTTTTTTTTAAAATTAAGCATATACATGTACAACTGCAAGTACATTTCTCTCTTTAAAGAAGACGTAATAATCTTTTTATGAAAGAAAGGAATGTCTTTTTCATCCTCTTCAGAGTGGAAAATTCTAAATTTAATTTATTTTTTTCCTCTGTCTTCTGTTTAACTGATAATTTTCTCTAGGTGGTAAAGAGATCAAGGGGGGCAAAAACCTTAAAGTAATACATGAAAGAACAGAGAAAGCAAGAAAGGAAGGAGGTTGTTCATGTTGTATAATCTGGCTTTTTGAGAAAAGTAACTGAATTGCAGCCTCCTTAGTGTCATTAGACCATTGGACAGTTTTTACCAATAACAGCTGGAGGTGAAACACAGTACTCTTTGCCTTTGGTATCTTTAACATCATGAGGCTTAAAAACCCACACCCCTCCTTCATGTTATTGGAATGGGAATGGGCAACTTCTATGTGTATGTCTATCTCATATGTATGTACATGCATAGATGCATACTTTGTAAATGCATATATAAACATACATATACATATTTGCATAAATAAAAAATAAATAGGCAGGAAAGTAAAACAGCATGAAAATAGAGTTCAAAGGAAGAGAGCTAAACACTTTGTTAGAATCATTGAGGTGAAGAACAGATCTGTTCACTGGCATGAGCGCTTTTTATTTTCTAGAAATTGGTAAGTGAATCTCGGAGATGTTTATAAAATGTGGAACCTTCTGGTGTGGATACATATGTTTACAATATTTTAATGTACATAACAAATTTGTCATGCATCACCTTTCGTGTGCTGTAGTACTATTAACTGTATGTTGTGACAGAACAATTATACATTGCATATAAATTATTCAAAAAGTTATTCAAAGGTTTATCAGAGAGTTCATTAAAGTCACTAATTAACTTCATTATCAATTCAATTTGGATATCTGAAGCAATTTTCATTATGCTGGGGAATTCACATTTAGAAAATTATCCACTCATATTTTCTCCGATATATCTTTATTCCACCCCCACAGCCCCAGTAGTCGTTGGTTTTCTGTTTAGAATTAAAAGTAGGAAAAGAGTTGCCCTGGCCAGTCTATATGGTACTGCATTATGGTTTTTTTCTTTCTGTTTTAATGCAGCTTCTTGTCATGTCATATTTCAGACTGTTACACTATGAAATGACTTCTGTGTATTTGCTAATTCTGTCTTTTTCTTCTCTTCCAGTTGACTTAATAGGGATTTATAGCTTTTTTCATTTTTTTGCAAAGACACAAGAGGAAACATTGCCAAGAATTTAGTCACTGTATAACCCTTCTTTTGTTAGAGACATCTGAAATGTTAGAAAAGCAATAAGTTCAATAACTCATGTTTCTCTGACTTAACTGAATCCCATAACTGCAATTCCCATAGATCCACTTTACCTAATTCCTTATGCTTCACCTTCATTGTCTTGCACAGAATTTCAGTTTCTTCAAAGAAAAAAAACTATAAGGTTTTTCCTTATGTTTTCTTTTTACTCCTTTCTTTTTCATTTATGTTATGATTAAATCATGGAACCGTTTTCTCAAGGAGTCGACAAATGTTCTTCTTTCTCACTTATTGATACCTTTTTCAATTTGTTGCTCTAAATGTAATTTTCCTTATCTTGATTTGACTAAGCTTCTAACATATCTGTGTTTGGGCATCTGTTTCTCTATTGCATTAAAAATACCTCTCTTAAGTATGTAAATTTTTTTTTCAAAGCTTTAGTAACCTTTTTTTACCCCCTCCTACCCTTATCTAGTATTCAATCATTAGTTGGTGCTGCCATCTTTTTCATTATACCAACCTGCAACACCAGCTGGTCATGCTTGTCAATCATTTTTCTCTTGGATGAGCTCCTTTATAGAAATGTCTAGAAACTAATTTCATTTTTGTTGTTTTAAATTTTTCTTCTGAAACTTTTTTCTTATGAAACTTGTAGAAAACTTGATAGCAGCTGGCTACATGTCTTAACAGATTGCATAGAAATTTAGTGTTCAATGTTGCTGTCCAATTGACTTTGGTATAACTTTTCTCTGAGTTTTCAGCGTTCCTACTCTGAAGGAAATTCCCGATTGCTATGATAAAGCTGCACGTAATTATTCTGTAGGAACTAATACATTTGCACAAGGATGTACTTCATTACCTTAGAGCCAGGTTGTCACTGTTGATTGAACTCTTGATATGTAGGGAGAAGTTATCCACTGGATGCTACAATCATTCCAACACAGCAAATTATTTTTAAGCAAAATGTTAAGTTTTCCCAGTCCCCACCCTTTTTTCCTCAGTGTTGTATGCTAAAAATGCCTCAGCCAACTAATCTGGTGCTTCTCAAATAAAGTATCTCAGAAAAATAAGGTCTGAATTAATGGAAAACATTTTGGAATATTATTGCTAACATTATTTGATTAAAGTAGTCGTGGGATGCTGTGCTGTGTAGAAACAATAACCATCAATTGCCTTGTAAATGAGCTCTGACTTTATGTTAAATCTGCGTAATACTTAAAACATGCACTGTGTCTGTTATAAATAAAATCATTATCTTTTACATCTGAATGTGAAAACTTAATTACAGTGAAGTGGCACATCAGCACAAGAGAAATTTGCAGTTTCTGCGAAACCAAACTGTTTGATAGGAGAGTAGACAATTTCTGGAGGAGAGTATATTCAAATTCTAGAAGTGATTTTCTTAAACGTTCCTCGAAGAAAAGAAAATTTCCGATTAACAGAGGGTTAGCAGCTTCTTTGCTTTGGCATTTTTCCCAAGCACTAGATCTGGGAAAAGACGGGAACTTTTAAAACATTTGTGTATATGTAATTGGTATGTCATGCTTTTTTATCCCTGGTGGTTAGAAATTATTAGGGAATATTGTATTTATGTGGCATGCATATATTATTATTATGTTGTATTTATGTGGAAACACTTCCACCTGGAGTCTTGCAGATTTCAGGACAAAAATAATGCTCCAGATGCTGTTTCAAATAGTTGTGATTTTTTATATTATTTATTTTTTATTTTGAAATTAACTGGAGCTGTGTTTTGTGGTTTAGTAAATGTACTGGGGTTTATTGTGTAATAACTAAATTAGAATTCTTCTTATAGGAAAAAGTAGCTGTAATTCCTAAAGGAATCCTGTTCATTTACAGTGTCACTGAACTCTTGTGTGGAGAAGGAGAAAAATCTCAATGTGGAACCCTATATGCGCACTATTTAAACTCCTGTTGTAGGCAGTAGAGATCCAGCCAGCAGTGGATAGAGAACAATGCAGTTAATTAGCCATTAGGTGCTTGATTCAGTTACTTAATCATAGCTAACAACAATTTGAGGTACTCTTAAGTTATCCTCCTGTCCTTTAACTACTGACCCCAAAAGTCTAGGTCCTCTGACAGATCTACAAATGTTAAGCAGAGACCTTAATTACTGCTATATCTCTCAGAAAGTCATCAAAGCCAATGTTTAAGCAGCTGAATCAAATGCATTGTGTGTGCTTCAGGCCAGGTTACTTTCTTTGGTTCCAGTGACATTATAGTCCTAATAAGAGCTTAGGCATCCAATGACACCTGAATTTTATTGTTGTCATCTTGAACTGAATCTTTTCTGTAGTCTCTCATCTAAGGACTAGCATTTTCAGTTAGATTGGTTCATTACCTGTAACATACAATACAAATAAACCAAACCCAAACCAGCAACCAAAAACAACCAACCAAAAAAATCCCAACACAAATCCCTCCAAGGCACAAAATATCAATGTAAAATAAACATGAATAGTTATGATTTAAAATCATTCTTTTCCAATGGGAGTACCAAAAAGTGAAAAAGAAAAAGGAAAGTTAATACTTTAATACTTGATGTTCTGTCTCATGAGCAGAATCTGTTGCACCTCACCTTTTCTTCAAAATCTTAATGCATAATGACTCTTAATCCATCAAGTGTATACAGTGTATGGTTTTCTGCATGTTTGGATCCTTGCACCTTGACTAATTGTCATTAAAGACAAAAAAAAAATAATCTGTGTTACAAGTATTCTAATCTATTACTCTCTTCTGTGGCTTATTTAAAAAAAAGGTTGTCTTTGTTGTTTGTCCTTGCATTAGACTGTTTGGTATTTTATATATATGTGTATGTATGAGCATATATATATATATATATATAAATATTTTAGCTATTGTTTTAGGGTATCTTGACAATTCAGAACTTTTTGGCTGACTTTTTTACCTCAATTCAGATTCACACAGAATTTTAAGATGCTAATTTAGGATTATTAAGTTGTTGGTGTTATTTTTTTTATCAGAAGTGCTTACTTTTATAAAGGATATTAGAAAGAAATAAGGAAGGAGTTTCTCTCAAACACTTTTCAAAACCTCCAAACTATAACTTCTTCCAGAAGATGCAATTAAAGGATACAATTAAAGTTGTCTTTGTAAAATGAGACCTCCAACAGTCTTTAAGAAATCATTTATTTTATGAGAGATTGATTCACGATAGCAAAAAAATTATAGCCTGAAAGTGTTGTTGTTCCAGGAACATGGAGGAATGTCTTTTTAGAAAACAGAATTCTTATTTGTGCAGAAAAGTCTGTAATTACTCGTAAGATTTGAAATTCTTTTTAGAAAAAATCAATAGTTTATCTGAGAGCTGCAGAGCTCCAGAAGCACACACGCCGGTGTACAATTAGCCTGTTAGTTTTTACACTACTGCAGAAGGTTGATTTTAAAAAATGTGTTTAAATGAGGTTGAGCACTTGTGGAGGGATTTCTTATTTCTGGTTCTGATTTGTTTTGGTTTTGTTTTTTTTTTTTTACTCAGAGAATCAGTTAGATGTCCTGCAGTGTCTCCTTGGAAAGGAGGCAGAGAGAAAAATCAGCATGAAAGATTTTTCTAACTTACCTTAAATGCTATAATACAGAATAGTAAGTATCATGAGTGGTTTATTTTAAAAAACACACAAGACACAAACAAGAAATTCTCTCCCACCTACCAAGCCACTAGACCTAGGATTTTATTTTGCTTTTTGCTTCTCAGAGGAGTAAAAGTCCTGGCTTGTTCTAAGTGGTGCGCTCTTTCTTCATTTGGTGAAGTAAGAGATGAAATTTCCTTTTTAGCCAGTCAGTTCATTAGTGGCACATCTGTGAAATGCAAAAAATAATTTCAGAAAAGACTGATAAAAATGCTGGAAAGAAGGACGTACAATCATAGAATAGAATCATAGAATGGTTTGAGTTGAAAGGGACCTTAAAGACCACCCAGTTCCAACCCCCCTGCTGTGGGGAGGGACATCTCCCACTAGAACAGGTTGCTCAAAACCCCATCCAGCCTGGCCTTGAACACCTCCACGAGTGGGGCATCTGCTACTCGTCTGGGCAACCTGTTCCAGTGTCTCACCATCCTCACAGTAAATAACTACTTCATAATATCTGGTCTAAATATTCCCTCTTTCGGTTCAAAACTGTTACCCCTCATCCTGTCCCTGCACTCCCTCTTAAGACAGACCTGCTACTTTAGTGGTCAGCTTGAGGCCGTGATTTAATGCATACAACAGTACAAGGTACTAAAACCAGATTAATTCACAGTGAAATTCTGCCTTATTGGAGCTAACTTGTTTTGTCACTGAAGTTACAGTGTGACAAAATTCACTTGAGCGTAAGTTGGCATCCTTTTGCTCTGATGTCTGAAGTTTTGTCATAAGTTAGTGAATTGTAAACTAATACCTTACATCAGTTAAACAAGTATACATTTTTTCTATTGCTATACACTTCAGTTTGTGGAGAAATGAATAATAGTTTTTAGGGAGAAACATTGGATATAAAGCTGCTGAAATTTGCCGTGTGAAAGAGAATACCTATATTTTCTATTGCTGAAGACAATGTGCTTATATTAGCATGCTGATTTATATTTATGTCTATGGTATAAGCTTTGTAAAGCATGCAGTAACACAAACTTTTCAGGATCGGAATAGCACAGACCAACCAACCTGGGTGTTGTGGGTATTTATATAAATGTTTTACATGAGGGAGAGCTGGTAACAGAAACCTCCGTTTGTGGATCGTGACTTTCACTTTTAAGAAGTGCAAGTTTACTGAGACTGGGTTTTGCAGGATAACGTGTAGACGTGAATGTGCGTGTACTGCAGAAGCTTGGGATTGAGAACAGGCTGGGGTCTCGATTCTTCTTTTTCTAGTCTTTTAGGTTTGCTATATTTGGTACCTTGTAAGCGCTGACTGCAGAATTTCAAACCTTGATGATACTTTTTCACTTGGTGTGGAGATGAATGCTTACATCTCTTCACCATGTTCCCTGCTGAGAATTAAACTTAATTAACACTACCTCTGTGCAAGTACAAGATTGTCTCTACTATAAGCTTTCTTGAATTATTGAAGATGAATTTTAGCATGCTCAACCTCCTCATTTGTCAAGAGATCGTTATTTTAACAGAAGCATTCAACAATTATGTAAAACATTACTATTATAAATTTTTGACTTAAGAACAGCTGGTGTCTGTGGAAAAGAGAATATAGTTGAATAAAGGGCAAAATGTTCTACTGATAATGCTACTGACTTCAGATTGAAACTTCTCAATCACTTTTAACTTGTCTTCTGTTGGTTTTTATGACAGCTGCTGCTTAAATTAATGATCATTAAAATATGTTATTAACATGGTGTGCCTGAACAGTAATGCATTTGGCTTTAGGTCATTAACCTAATTAAAGAATGAGTCTAATACCTGCTATTGTGTGTTGGATATGCTCACAGGATGAAACCAACGTTTCCTCTAGCCAGTCTGCTGATTTGTTGTACTGGACAACATCAAAAACCATGAAGGTTTTGTCTAACACAACTATGACTACAAAAGCCATGCTGCATGCTGTCAGTGATGCACAGTGGTGGAAGAGATCATTAACTTACCTTCGACCATTACATGTAAGGGATTGCTGATGTGTCTCCAGATGTTTACACATTCACTGATACAGTAGTATAAAAGCCAGGCTTCTTTGTATGTATCTGATAACTGAAGCACTCAAATCAATAAATAAAGAGTCATTAGGGGATTGTTTGCAGGCAAATCCTAATGCGAGAAGGGGTCTAAAGCTGTTTCCTTTTCTTGTTTTCTAATCTGTTTTCTCCAGCTTTCTTAGCATAGCGTCAGAAGACATAGTTGAAATTTGGCAGAACTTCAGAACTTTGGGGAAGAAAGCACAGTGAAGTCCACTCTTTAAATACTCTTCTTTTATATTCAAAGCTGTTCCTTTTCAGTTTTTCTTGTCTACCTTTGCTATTTCAGTGGATTTTCTATACTGTCTGTGAGACTAGTTTCTCTGATACTACTTTTGAACATGATTCTCTCTCTTTATTTTAAGAATACTGGACCTCATTCAGCATTGGTTTATGTAAGATGACTTGCTTCCCACTGAATTCAGTAGTATTTTCATTTACTGTTGCTTCCCTTCTGAACAGCAGTTACAGACTTTTTAATGATTTTGCTTTGGTTTGGTTTTTGGTATTTTTTCATTTTGTTTTTATGAGTAGGCTAAACTATACTTTTGTTTCCCAGGGCCACGAATTTGGAGGTGTACTAAAAAGTGGGCATACAGAAAATGCCACTGTGGAAAAGCAAGGCTGTCATCCATTTTATGAGTCTCTAATTGCTGATCCGTATGTTGCAGAAGTAAGTTTCTGTTACAAAAATTCAGAAGTGTTAATTTGTGGAGATCTTGTAATTAATTAACAGCGTGGATTTTTGGATTATTTGTGTGACTTGCAAGGACTTGAAATTTTGTGCTATAGCAGGAAAAATTTCAGCGTTAAACACAAAAGAACCCAAACGCAGGAATGAAGGTAGATAATTGCATCTCTTATAATTGAGCTAAATATAACTGCAGGGTGTAGTGCACATGTGTCAGTTGGCTTATTTACTTCTAGACTGAAATCAGCTATGGCTCATACCAGAACAACTCTTCGGAAAGCTTTGCAGAAGTATTGCTGAGAACACAGAAACTTACAGAAACGAAAAGCGAAGGAAAAGATCTGCTTCCAACTACAGAAGGTATGGGTATGTGTATAATCACTCCTGTATTCACTGTATAGAGTGAATGTAGGAGAATTCGTGGATGGTTTTAAATATGGAGAATTGCCCACGATGACCTGAAGTACTGTCTAGGTATTTTGTACAAATTGTGATCTGGTTCAGCATCTTACATTTTTAAGTCGTCTTGATAGAAGTAGCTACAGAATTTTCAAAGGAAGTGGTATTGTTAAAAGGAGTCACTCAGTACAGGCGAGAAACCTGCAATCTGAAAGTTGGCTTTAAATAAGCAGAAACTGGTATTTGGGGCACTGACAAAAGGTATGAGCTTTGTGGGAGGGAAAAATAGTTGGAGGTTTTCTGAATACTACCATATACAGATATTTAAATGGAAATTTGAAAACCAGTGCTAATTTTATTTATATGAATGCTTGTGTATTCCCTTGTTTAGATTCTTTGCCAATTTGTATGCAGCTGTCAGTATTTCAGGATCACTACAGTATTTTATTTGGCAATTAATGCTTAACTGCTGCTTCTAGAATCATCAGAACTTTTTGTCTTCTTCTGAAATGTCTACATTTTATAAGTTATGCTTAATAATTTGTTAACTGAACAAGTTTCACTTTTTAAAAAAAGAAAAGAGCACTCAAACCCACATATGATTGTTCGTTTTTCCTTTTGTCTGTCTCCTGCTGGTTTAAGAAATGAACTGTTTAAATATTTACATGTTGTTAGTGTCTGTTGAAGGAAGATATCTCTATTATATTTTACTTTGTGGTAAGTTCTGCCACAAGAAATAGATTATATTAAATCACTTGCAATATGAGAAAAGTTTCAAGTGAGGCTTTCATTGTTTTATTTCAACTGTTTCGTGAAAAACAATGTATTTGTCACACAAGTATATGAATCAGTAGTTTGAGATCTGATATTTCTACAGATAACCTGAACAGTTGTAATATTAGAGCACTGTGAATTAGACCAGGTCAGCAACAAGTTGTATAAACAGGGATGTATTCACATTTTGTTCCTTTCCGTGCTCTGTTAATGGAAACACAGTTTTAAATCAGTGCTTACGATCTCTTGTCTTGCATGCTGCAAACCCATGGACTTCTAGCTCTGATTCCTGTGTCTTAAAGGAGGGGGAGGCAAGGATTAAAAAGTATTTATTGCTTTCTTAGGGCCAATGACATTAGGTGGCGGATCTTTAGTGATACTTCCTGCTGTATGACCCATTCTGGCAGTCATTAGAGAACGTTCTTATGTATAAGTGTAACGTAGCTTTCTGTAAATTAATAGATTGGTAATTTGCTAATTGTAATGCGCTTAGCCCTGGATTAACCCTATCGGATCCCACCTCTCCCCCTCCTTAATGCGTTGCTTTGTCAGTTCCCTTGAAAGTCCTGACCATGAGTTAACACTTTCAGGATTGTGGAGCCTGAAAAATGTGACAGATTAATAGCACACAGTGCCAAAATTTAAAATAAGAGTCACACACAGATTTGATCCCCATTTATTATTCTGTGGGGTTTTCCCCCCATATTTTCAGGCTGACTCAAAGGTTTTGAGAGGATTTTGCCATATGAAACTTGAACGCAAGTATGAATTATTAGCTACGAGTAACTAACAAACATAGCAGACTTCATTTTATTTTGCTGACAAGTGTGTTTCTTTCCTTCTGGCTGTCTTCTAGGACAGCTACAGCAGCTTATTTCAGATCTGTCAGAAGAATCAGCAAACCTGAAAGAAGGCAAAGAAACTCTAGATGTATTTAGTGTGTTGAGTTGCAGTATGCATCAAACTCTGATTCTGTTATTGTAGCAGCGGCTTGCCTCAGGTGTCGGGGAGTGGCTAAATGCTTTCCCTAGAGGCAATGTGCATGATAAAACTCAAGCTCGTGTTTGCTACTTCTCTTGTGGATCCCAAACCTCGAACTTCAAATTTTCTTGTCCTTTCTATCTGGATGTAGGTGGTAGACTGAACATTTTCAAGCAAAGTGATAACACCCATCACTTTGGGTACAGTAAAACACTCTTTCCTCAATTTTTCCATTGTAGTGCAGCCAGACCTGGCGTGACCAAGAGTGTGTTGTGCTTCTATGTTTAATTACAGTTGTCTTTCTCCATAGCCCTTAGGGATTTGATGAGGAGGTTGAAGATGAGCTCTGAATGCAAAGTTACTGCAAATGATGGCTACATTTTTTTATAACCGGATTAGGTACTAAACTTGAAGTAAACCCAATAAAGTTGGTCAGGTCATACCTGTTAGTGCTCAGGAGATTTAGAACAAAGAACAACTCAATGTTTTTCCATGATTTTGCAATTCCTTGCAGGATATGGCTGTTTAACTGCAATACACGCTTTTAAGTTTAGTGAGATTTTGTCACATCTAAAAGAACAGTGGAAGACTCAAAGCAGTTTTTGCATTTTTTTTTTTCAGAGAAAAAAAAATGTGGAAAGAGTTCAAATTTCCTAGGTATTGATAAATTCTGGTTTTCACAAATAAGCCATTTTCTCCCCTACTTTGCCTTTCAAACAGGCATGTGGCATAAAGTCCTGCACAAGAGATAAAAATTATTCATCAAACAAATTTATCTGTGTGTTTTCTCAATGAAATATTGGTCATGGGACAGCAGCGTTATCTATTTACTGGTTGCTGCCTGTCCCTTATGGTTTGCCAACCCTATAATGTGTAAATTTCAAATTTGGCAGTGATCTGAAACAGTACTAAGTTCCTGTAAATTTTGTGAGGATGTAGGAGAGGACAGAATGGCATCCTGCTCATGTCTGTAGCCTGTGATTTGAACTCAGCCCTGTTAGACATCTGAGAATTTCCATACGCCTTCACTGGGAGACAGAAAACTATATGAAATTAGTCTTTGTGTATACACATGTTTTTGGGTGTATGTAAAGTAGGCTTATCTTTAGATACATATGGATACACGAACACGTACCTGCACACAAGCATACAGAAAACTTAAATTTATTGAACTAGTACAGGGGATGGTTTTATTCCTCAGAAGGGATGGCAAGTCTTTCTTCTTTTGTCCCTTCTGTCAACTAGTATGCCTTTGTGTTGAGATTCATGCAAGAGTGTGAATAAAATCATACTGTTTTCTGGCCTTGTATTGATGCCATATTCTTTGTCATGATTGCTATCTGAAGGATGAAGATAATTTTTTGCTAGTTCGGCAGTTGTCATGTTGGAGATGTTCACTTGTAAGAGAACCCAAAATTTATGATGTATTTCCAAGGCTTTTCAATCATTAATTTTCCAGAGGAAGGGAGCAGAGAGCAGAGCCCAAATTCTTCTTTCCCTCCTTCCAGTTTTTCTGCTCAACTAGAGGTGTTTGTAAGAATCTGTAAAGCTACTTCGCTTGTGCTCAGAGTAGGAAATACGAATTTTGCAAACTAATTCATCAAGATTTTAATATTCTATGTTTCTATAGTCCTGTTATTTTTGCTTGGGCAGTGTACGGGCTATTTTGAATGTAGCAGAAACAAGCTGTCAGCAGCAAGGGAGATATCTGAAGCTTAGAGCATAGGTGCTGTTGGACAGGCTTGTGTTTGCAGTAAGTGTGACGTATTGCCGTGTAGGCAGCCTCTGTGATAACTTGTCACATAGAAATTTGTTTTTTCTATCTTACTGAGGGCCGGCGTGTAAATCCACTTCAGGCTGATGGCAAATTAATGGTAATCTCAAAATTGTAATTGGTCATTCAAGCCTTTTATAAATCATTCTTTGGAACAAAGAATTCACTGGAGGGCTGTTATGTGTAAAGTAATCAAGTTTCTTGCCAATGTGCCCTCAAGAGTAGTTTGTATAATGGGGAATATAGGTATTTGAGACTTCCCTAAAATAAACAAAGAGCTAAATTGCTGGGAGGCTTCTGGTTGGAAGAAGAAGAAGAACAACAATAATATAATAATCTCTAAAAAAGGAAAACATAATTTTATTTTTCTGGTATACTTACAATTCCTTATGCAATTTCTGGTCCAGGTTTCCTAAGACTTTTTGAAGCTTTCCCTGGAAGCCATAATTTATATTCTTTACCCCCAACACTGAATATTAAGTATATCTTGATAATTGTTATTCTGTAATTGTTTAGAACTTTTGTAGCAACCACAGTGATGCTAGACTTGAGTACAGAAGGAGGTAATTGCATGAAGGGCAAGTCCTGTGATTAATTAACTAACCTTGGGTGCTCACATTGTGTCTGTTTATTGATTCTCCTATTTTTGTAATATGACATACAGTGTGGTTTTTAAACAAAGAACCAAGTTTGGTATCTATAATGTAGGAAAAGCAGGTAATTTTTGTGTCAATTTTACAGAAGTGTATCTTTTTGTAATCATAATAATTATTCATTAATGCATTAATTTTGACTCTCATGCTGATATTTCTGTTTGTGATCTGTGGCAGGACCTGGCTTTGATGTTTCACTGATCTTATTTAAAATTCATATGACATGTAATGGCATTGTTGGTTTTTTAATTTTTAACTAAGAAGTTATTTATGTGATTTGTTGTGTTCAGTGATAAGCAAATTAGAGTTCAGGCTTGAAGAGGAGACATTTTGTACCATTGCTTAGGTTGGTATCTTCAAAGGCTTACAACATTCCATTACTGCCTTGATTTTACAAGCAACAGATTTACTTGTTGTAAATCAGTATCGGTGTTATTTTAGTGGCTTTGTTTAGCATCTGTTTCTGCATAGTTTCATTCTTACTTGGTTAATGCATCAGACATTTTGCCTGGAAGTCAAGGTAAAGCTGTGCTGCAGTTTAATTACATATTATACGTTGCTGGATTGCACTGATAAGTGTTTAATTAAGTATATATAGAGTGCTTCAAGGTAGTGTCTAATAAAATACGGGTACACTCAAAACATTTCATTTGCTAACTGTGAAGGCCAAATGGGTCATTAATCAAGTATTTCTGCTACTTATATGTTGCAGTTCTGCTACAACTGGCAAGTGATGCTTTACCAAATGATATGGCCTTGTCTCTTGCTTATCTACTTGCATTGCCACAGGTACGTTGATACTGATTTTGTTTGTATGTTTTTGCCAGGAAGGACTATTCACAGCATTTCAAAAGTCCGTGAGAAAATGTAATCTCCTTACGGTTTTAAAATCTAAGTCTTTGCATTCATTTTAATACAGATTTTTATAGATTGTGTTGGTGCACTTAAAGGAAACGCTGAACAAATGCCACTGAACGGACTTAGGAGCATGGCACTGGTGGCAAGATGTTTTCTTAAAACAGTGGTTGGGCCACCTGACTGACAGTTCTAATGTAGCTCAGAAATATGGATAATTTTGTGGTGTAGAAGCATCAAAGCTGTAGTTGGAAAATAATTTTAGTTAGGAGTTTATGCAAGGGAAGAAAAGCGTCATAATGTTGAATTATCTTTGTGTGTGTGTAGGTTACTGATTTACTTCTGTGCCAGAAAAACAATGTCAGAGCTATTTCTAAATCACAGCAAGTAGCTTAGTAGAAAGTTTGTGCACTTAGTGTTGTATGCTTGCTAATTCTTTCATCTAAATTAATGCTCTCTTTCTCCTAGGTGGTAGATGCCAACAAATGCTTTGAAAAGCAATTACATTCTGCGTTATCTCTCCAGCTGGCAAGTTATTACTATAGCCTGCAGATCTATGCTCGTTTGGCACCATGTTTCAAGGACAAATGCCACCCTCTCTACAGGGTTAGTACTCTTTCTTTTTTAAACCATATTCATTAATGTGCAGCATTAAAGCTATTCTAAAAAGCCGGTACATGGGTTAAGCCTGTTAAGGAGCTGATCTGACTTGCACTGTGAGCAGCCTGTTAAGTTACACATAATTATTCCTCTACAGTGCTGTAAACGGACAAGTACTTCTCAATTTGTGGAAGAGTTTTTGAAGCACAGTATCAAGTGTCATTTATAGGTAATAGTGATACCGGTCTTCAAAGCAGCTTATAAATACTGAGCAATGATGAGTATAACCTCTCCTGTCATCTTACAATACTGATAAAATATAGTACTCCTAGGAAGAGTCAAGTGTCCATTTAAATCAGAAAGCTGCTATTCAAAAAGTTTCCATATGTTTCCTTGAGATGTGTTGTTTTGTATCTTAGGTTACATACGGCTTTTTGAAAATTCATACTCATTCATTGATGGATTTGTTGATTTCCTTTCACAGGTGTCTCTTTGTAAACTCCGCACTAAATCAAAGAGGTGACATATAAAGGTTTAGTGAGGTGGCAGTTGCCATTCCTACCAAGATACCTGAATAAAAACATTTCTTTGCCACTCCTTTCTGAATTTACATCAGTTCTTTTCTCCTGTACAGAAGCTGTCTGGACTGTTTGGTTTTTCAGCCTAGCTCTTCATTACAGTTAAAACCACTTCTGGTCACAACTTTCCTGGAAAGAGAGACCATGAATCACCATTGTGGCATGAGAGGAGATTTTTTTTTTTTCCATATCCAGAATGACTCCTCAGAGGAAAGTCTGTTTTGATGTTTGTCCAGTTCTGCAATTGGGCAACCTGCGGAGATTTGCATTCTCCTGTCTTATATTTAGAAGTTGAAGGAAAACCTAGCCCACGACTAAAATTCGTGGAGCTTGAAAATATGTTAATTGTGAGGAATTAATTCATGTTTCTTTGAGCATAGGTCCACCTGCTACAAGATACCTTTGAAGAAAAAAAGATAGTTATTTTTTTAGTTTAGCTTTTTTAGATTGTCTTATTTTATAGAAAGAGCTATGAAGCTGTTCACAAGAGTAAGTCATAAGAATAAGAATGGAGATGTTAAAGATTGAACTCCAATTGCTATTTAATAGCAAGTTGCTTTCCTCAGTGCCATACTATTTGTTGTCCGTGGGAATAGATCTAGCTGCGGTTTTTATTTTTGTATTTCCAAAGACCTCGAGGGGCCAGAAATTAATTTAAATTTTTATGGTACAAATCTTTATGAAGATGGTAAACTCAGTTGTAGATGTAATTCCGTAGTTGATTGACTTCCAGCTCATGCCACTGGTGTCTTGCATCACCGTTACTTTCTGACTATTTTTCTAAAGAGAAATGTGTCCTTAGGTCCTTTAACTGTATAATTCAAGGTTAGGCATTATTCTTAATGCCCAGAGGAAAGATAACAAAGTGCATTTTTGTGGGTGAAGGTGTATAACCAGTTCTTTTTTCCCCCTCTTCTAAACCTTTACATATTCAGTAAAGATCTAAATCTGCCACTTCAGCCACATTCTTAGAAGTTGGATCTTCAAGATCCTAGAGCATATATTTCTGTATAACGGCGTATCAGTCACAGTAGGTGTGATTTCTCTAGTCCATTCAATCAACTATCCTGTCTGAAAACTCAGGCTGAATTTATAAGAAGCTGTGTAGAAGCATGGAGAAATCTGCACTTCCTGTGTCTACTTTAAAATAAAATTATGTAAAACTTTCAAAACGGTACCTGAATACCGCTAGCATAACGGGAGAAGTGTTCTCAGAATGAAAATGGCAGATGTGTTAGAAGAATTAATGGGGAGCAGAGGTAGAAGAGTTCCTCTTCTGTTGGCTAAGAGAGAATTTTAGGACTTGATTGTTAGTCAAAAAAAATGTTTTGAAGGAATGTTTTATGTCTGTTGAATGAAGTCTGATTTATTTATTTATAGTGTCATATGGAATACTGACAGATAATATCTGCACATCAAAACAGAATCGTAAATTGCCAGAAATCCTCGTTAATTTTTTTTGTACTGTTGATGGCCCAAAGGAAATCAGCTTGATAATTTCTATTTCTGATGAAGTTATTACTTTGTTATAAGGAGAAACAAAGGAATTTGGTTGTAAAGTACTTCTTTAGCTTTGTACGCAAAACAATTTTGAATTTTTGTTGTTATAATAATATAAACATGATAGTTATAGTTTAGGGCATCTGAGCTATATTAGTTTCTTATCCTGAGGACAACATTAAAGGAGCTTTACGACCAAATAAAACCACAGATAAAGGTCTATAAGAATAATGCCAGGCAGAAGAAGAGAATAAGATTCCCAGAAATGGACTGACTGTAGAAAGCGTTGGTGTGAGGAGACTCATTACCCTTTGAGAAGCTATATTTATTTTTGGTTTAGGTCTTACTGGGCCTGGTATGGATAGGGTTAACTTTCTTCACAGCAGCTGAGCTCCCCCCTGCCACTCTGATTCACTGCTCACTGCTTCCCAGTCTCCATGAGTGAGAAGCTGTACAGCAAGAAATTTGCTGGATAATTTTTGCTGTTAATGGCTTATCTCCTCATTTGTCCTGCCCTGCTGATCTCATAAATCACCAGAATAAATATATCTGGGGGATTGTTTACTCCAGAAAGGAGTGAAAAAGTCTGATCACCCTAAGGTTAATTAGCATGTTATGCTCTTGTCCTCATGCTAATCTAATGCTGAGGTGTTTCTGTGATTTTGGAGAGGAGTATTTTACTGACAAATACTGCTAAGTTGCAGAAGAGAATGGGAATTTTGCAAGTTATAACAGATGAGGAAAGTTGCTGTTAGCAGATTCTTAGGTTTTTATTTTATTCTCCTACCTGTTATTTTCACTAAAAAAAAAAAAAAGAATTCTATTCCTGTCCTTTTGTGCAATATGTTGAAATTGCACAACTCTTGAGATTCTCCTTCATGATGCTTTTGATGCAGTCTGGAGTTGGTGAAGAAGCTGGGAGTTCAGTTCCATGGGGTTAAGTGGCCTGATACAACCAGCTTTTGAGGCACTGTGTGAAAGGATGCATTTATACAGTGAACTTGTGCTCTGTGCATTTAACCTGCTTCCCTTTTCTCTTACTGCTTAGGGAAGCCTCTATCAATCTCTCTGTAAGAGGCAGAATTAGGTCTGCCTTCACCTCACATAATTCTCTATCTACAAAGTAGTGGTTTTTTCCGGTTTTGTTTAGTTTTCGTTTTCTCTCTCTGTTTCTGTCACAACTGTTGTGTATTTTAGTTCCTGTGCTGTTTCTCTTTTTATTCCTGCCTATTGTTTGTCTATTCCCCTCTTCCTTTGCAAGACTGTATTTAGTCTCTCTGTACTGCCCTTGCCACAGTGACATCTGTAGGCTTTAAGTGCATTAAGTGACTGTGATAAATACATCACGTGTGTCTTATTCTCTCTTATCTCCCTTCCCATAGGGAAAAACCAGCATATGGAACAGGTTTTGAGTTGTTATGTGCTAAAATGTATTTATCTGTTTTTGCATTAATAAAAGCAAGGTCAAAAGAATAGTTCTTTGAACTTGGGACTGAATATCTAGAAGTTCGTGTTACCTTACCAGGAGTTCATTTTGCAGGCTTGACCTGACTCACAGGGCAGTTCTGTTGCTTGTTCGTGTAAAGTTAGCCTTAATTATAAATACAGCTATATTAAGCCAGAGAAGCAAAACTCACAGCTGTGGTCCTTATGCTACAGCTTTAGGTAATAATCTAAATGTAAGATGTTGAAAATAACATTTGATCTGGAAATAAATACTATATAGGAAGGCTGGATACAGGAGGTGGGAGAGAGGCAGATCTTGTGGGCTACCGGCTGTATTAACCATGTTGTATGAGGTGTAATGGCTTTAACCTTACTACATGGCATTGTAGTACAGCTGGAAGTCTATACACATGAGGTAATATCTCCTTGGAAATCAAATACTTATTAAATGGTTGCATGTTGGTTTGTGTTTAACAATAATATCCTTCCACATTCCTAAATTATTAACTCACTAGAAATTAGTGATGCATTTTTAATCTCAAATTGGAATTGTGTACATGAAGTTTAACTGGAGTCTATGAACATTGACTGCAATACTGGCAAACTCTGTCAGACAGTCTAGTTTCATTCTGTCTCAACATTCAAGTTTTTATCCATAAATGCAATGTCTAGCAGTAAGTCTGTTGTAGATGGTAAAATGGTAGTGCTCTTTATTGTTGGCTTATGATGCAATTACAACATAATCTTCCTTACTCTTTTGAGCCCTGATTCAAGGTATTGGCTCCTCTTTGGCCCTTCTACCTGTTAGACTAGTGCTGCTGAAAACTAGCAAATTTCCCTTGACAGTGTAATTTCACTCTTTTGCTTTGGTTTTTTTTTTGTTTGTTTGTTTTATATTATGCCTCAAGTTCAAGTTTCTTTGCTGGTCCTTTGGTTGCTCCACTTCTTTTCATGCTGCCGTTTATGCTACCACTCCTTTTCTTTTTATTTACCAGGCTGTTTTCTTGTACATGTTCAAATATTGTTAGTCATTAATACCTGGGGGTGGGGGAATCTCTCTTATTTGGTGTATGCTTCTGTTTCTAAGTCCAGTGCATATATGATGGTTCCAAAACAAAAATTGGGAGAGGTGAGACCAATGCTATGCTGTTCTCTCTTCCTTTGAGCTTCCTGCATGTGTGTGGAAGTGGGTGACCAGGGAGGGGGAAGGCAGCGGGGGAAGGTACCATGAATGAAGCATTAACTGTCAGACCAAGAACTGATCTTGGGAGAAGTTTTTTTTGTTTTCTTTTTCTTTTTCTTTTTTTTTTTTAAATACGAAAGTAGGCCAGACAGCGTAGTCTTGATATCTAGCGTGACATTTGAATAATTCATAGAGTTCAGTATAATTAGAAAACTTGAATATTTATTGCTCATCCCTTCTCCAGGTCATTGATAAGAGATTCTGAGTGGAAGGGGTCTCTAAACCTGCTCCTCGGTGAGTGGCTGTTGGCTTTCCCCTATCTGAAAAGTGATGACTATGTTTTCACCACTTGTTTCACCAGGTTTTAGCTCGTGAAAGGATCTTTTTTCCAATTCCTTAACAACTTACATTTCCTGACTGGACTTTGGTGGGGAAACTTGTCAAAGCATATTGGAAGATTTGTATGTCTTTTCGCCAGAGGATTCCCTTTGTCCATGTGTTCATTGACACCCTCGTAGCCCTCCAGCAAGCTAACAAAGCAGACTTCCCTTTACAGAGGCCATGCTGACTTTTACCCACCAATCTCTGTTAAAGCATGTGCTCAGTGGTTTTATTCTTTGTTATAGAGAGTGCCATCTTACCAGCGATGGAAATCAGACTCGCTGGTCTGTGCTGCCTGAGAGGATCCCCTGGAGAACCATTCTTTCAATGGGACTCCCACTCAGGCACAGAATTGTTTCATTTTGGTTTGTTTGGGGTTTTTTTGTTTGTTAGTTTGTTCTGTTTTTATTGTTGTTTTCCTTGAGAACCTAGTGGTGAAGGCATCTGGTCATGCTGGTGTGCAAACACATAACTTACCAAATTGGCCTGACACTTCCCAGGTGTTACCTTCTAACTCATCTAGGCCTTCTGTGTGTTCTTCCTCGTACCTTCAGCAGTGAGGGCTGACAGAAAGATCTCATTGATTGCCTCTACTATGGATTTACCAGTGGGTGTCCCTTTCACATCCTGTCACCAAGTGATCTTACCATTTCTCTATGTGACTTCCCAATTTTGAGTGACTTATCAGAACTTTTTCCTACCAGCTTTACTGTTAGTTTCTAAGACACTTCTCAGGTATTTTTTAACCCTTTTAGTTTCCTTTTCGGCCTATCAGATTTTGTGGGTTTTCCTCATTGATTTTTTTATACCTCAGTGATACCTCAACAAGTAGACTCAGATTTTTAAAAAATAATTAATATCTAGGCTAACAAAAATTGAGAGATCACTAAACTCTACTACGTTCAAAGGCTTAAAACTCGGATAAGCTCTCCAGTCATTGTGGACAGTTTTTAACATCTTCCAGTGTGATCTCTGAATTAGTAATCCAGCAATTAATGTCATTGTGGTCAGATTGTGGCAGCTATGTTTCTTTGGTTGAGATGTGTTTGTTGTAGATAAGCCAGTGTTTCACAGATCCTCATATTTCTCTGTTAAGCACACAGCACTACAAAGCATTACCATTCTTAGGTGGGACCAGATAGTATTTAGGAGACTCACAAAATAGTTACTTCTGTTTTTTTCCCTGTTTTTTTTTTCCTTTAATGTAAAATGTGCCTAAGAAAAGGAGTTACAGTGTTTCTTTCTTTTATTTCTGAAGGGTTATATAAACTATTCTGTTAAATCCTACTTCTGAAAGCAGAGTGAGTGTTGTTCTTGAGCCAGCTATTTAGAAATACTCTTCTAAAAAAGAGGATCTTCAAACCAGGCTTTCATTTCAGGAGAGGTTTGAGGTCTGACTTGCCTGTGTTCCTCTGGAGACATATTTTTGGTTTTTCATGCAAAAAAGGTAGTTGAGATAAATACTAATGCTTTCCTTCTTGCAAAAGGTTTTGTTCCTCTCTGGGAAACAGCATAAAGGTGACCAACAGCTTTCTTTCTGAAGCAGTCTTCCCCATGTCAGTTGGCTCTATCTTTATTTTACTTTCTTTTTCTGTGCTGCTGTAATGATTTTCTCCAGTCAGTAAACATCATTAGTTTTCTGAGCAGCCTGACTGAAATTTTCTATTCATCTTAGAACACAAAATATTTCAGCAAAATTTCATTCATCTGGGTTGGCAATACAGGTAACTTTTCAGACAATGCTGAATTCCTGTCAAGTGAGTGGTATCTTTTTAAGCATTATTTAGTCTCCCTTCCATCACTGTCTCCTCCACCTATTTTGGTTTCGGTGGCTTGGTTGTTTGGTAGTGGGGTTGCTTGAATGTTTTGTTGTTTGCTTGTTTTTCATCTTGGAGAGTTGAGGATAAATGCTAGATTGGCATTTATAAATTTGGTGTAAGAAGCTATTAATGAAAATACATATCACAGTAAGTGAAGGTGGTCACTGAGAAACTCATGCTCCTAATCAGAAGTGCTAACAGTGCTGCTGGAGTAGGATGAAAAAATATTTGACTTCTGGGATTTTAATAAACTGCCAAGGAACACTGAATTAGGGGGTTTGTTTTGTTATGTAGCTCATGGAATATTTCGTTTTCAAGCTATAAATTGGTAAGTTATAGAAATACTTCCATGTATCCAGTCAAGGAACTGTACAAATTAAAAGAATATTGTATTTAAACTGTATCATATTGTAATGTATTTTTACAGCATGAGTGTGTGTTTGTCCCACCGTCTGTATATGACCACAGCTGCTGCCATATAGATCAAGATTAAAGACATATTCTAAAAGGATATAGATTTACATAATTTATTAAAAAAGAAAGCATGATCTTTTTTCTTTAGAGGAAAGGGAGATGGACAGAAGGTTAGTATAATTACCTAAACTGTGCCATTATTTACTAAAAGTAATGCTGCACATGGGAAATGAATTATGTACGATGAATTAATAGGCACTTCACTCAAAACTATGTAGTAATTTTTTCATTTTCAGAGATGTTCTTTCAATTGACATTTTTAAACTTTTATATATAACGTGTTAGTTCCACTAAAACAGCTTTCAGGTGAAATGATGAGATGAGATGAGATTTTTCTATCTAAAACTGACTTGTCAATATCTTACCCAGTAAGAGAGAGTCTGTAATAGAACAGAAGGTAGAAAAGAAACTACAAAAACATTTTCTCTTGAGATAAATTATTCCTCACTCTTGCTGATTGAAAACAAAGCAAAAAAGCATTTAAAACAGAACAGTAGAGCAATTTGTTCAACTCTTCAGACACAAGTAATTTAACATAACTGTAAAAATAGCTGCTTGGACAACTTTTCAAATTATTTTTGTTTTACTACTTAACAGCAGCCTGTTGCATTTCTTTTTTTTTTTTTTTCTTTTATTTTTTATTCTTTTTTCTGCAGCAGTACTAGCTTTTGTCCTGGAAACTTTGTTGATTTAACTTACACCTGGCGGTTTTGTTTTGGCTTAAAGTCACTTTATTTTCTTTGTTCCTTCTGCTGCTGGATATTAAAAGATCATGTGTTAACTTTTATAACCAACTGCATCTGTTAAGAATTTACCTTAAAATATCTTCAGTAAAAATTCAGGGCAATTTGTAGACTAACATGCAGGTACTAATATTCGGTAGTCTTGTAAATACTGCAGATAACCTGGCTGAATGTGTAAATTAATTTTGTGATGGTGGCTGTTTGATGTTAAAACAAAATGTATAGATGAAATGAAATTTGTTAGCGGCATTTTCTTCCTGGTTTTAAGTATTCTGTTATTTCTAGCCAGTGATTGCGGTACCTCTGCCAACAGAGTTAAAAAATCCTGTAGACCATGGTTTTGTACAATAGATGTTTTACGCTGCTTAGTCCAATTTTAATACCATCTTTAGTGTAATTTCTGAAGCAGAAATAAAAACAGCAGGTAGTATTATTTTAAGGTTGTGTGCTAGCAACTTCTGATTCATAATTCAAAACTAACAGCTTACCTCTCAGTCCTTTCTTACTCAGTTTCTTCTAGCGGCTTTGTTGGCAGAAAATATTCCTGGAACTCAATTTATGTCATACCCTTAATCATACCACCATCTTGGGCAACATTTGGTCCTTACAGTTAGTTTCCAACATAATGACCTTGAAGTGGCAGTGGGATGTGTTGCCTTCCTATCCAAGTGTTTCAACGCTGCTTCCTCAAAACATGTAACTTTCCCTCTCTTAAAACAAGCAAACAAAAACCACACATAGATGGCTTGTTCTTGGTGTACCGTGGTGACAAGCATTTTTTAAAAGTATGAATGGGCTTTAAAATACTAATACTTAAATATATCTGGGACATTATAATATGTTACAAAAACTTCTGATGGCTCGTTTAGGATTATAAATCTGAATTAGAAAATTGTTTTAATATTCTCTGAATCTGTAAGACCTACCGAGAAGTTTGATAATTGAGGATTTATTCCTTAGCTCATCTCTACTTCATTTATTATGACGCATCTTGTAGCTTACAAAAGGTACTGTAGTAGGTATTATTTTATGTTGGCTTGGTGTAGTTTCACTTGTGAGTGATGGGATTTTTTGCTTCCTGTATCCATTTAAAAAATAGTCTTGAAATCTGATCTTGAAAAAAAATCAGAGTTGTCACCCACCCAACAATATATGTAGCTGGAGCAGAAGGAGGACAAAGGAAGTTGAGGTATCTTTGTATTTGAGTGATGTGACAGTACAAGTTTTATTTCTGAGATAATCTGGTCTTCCCTCTCAGCCATATACTTTATCTTTGGCTTTGAGCAGATCAGATGTGAGGCAGCTGTGATCGGAAGGGTGGGCCACCCCAAATTCATATGGTGCTATGTCAAAGGTAATGTACTCTTGACTCACAGTGTGACAACAGACTTAACTGAGGACAAGTGTCATTGATTTAATTCATGAAAAGCTGTCCTATGGAGGGATGGATTTTACTTCTTGAGTGATCTGATTCTTTCCTGTAAATCTTTTTTTCCTGCTTTGGTACACGAGGAAAAGTGTCACCTATGTATGTTTCTCTTAATTCTTTTATTTATTTTTTTTTTTCTTCCTTACTCCTTTTTTCTTGCCTTCCCCTTCGTCAAATTTATAGCAAACTGTATCTCTTTCAACAGGGATTGTGGCAGTTGCTAGAAGGGTTAGGGAGAGTTCTCCTCCCTGAAGTGTAAGTGCTTTTCAGAGGTGTAGTTTGTTTTCCATAGAAATACTGTAGATGGGCAATAGCTACAGAGAGCATAGTGATCAAAGTGCCGCTGTGTCTGTAGCAGGAATTTTACATCCTGCGCCCTGGTGTCTCTTGATTTACTCATGTGCTGTCGTCTCTTAGTTTTGCTAAGAGATCTCCTTAAGAGATCAAAGTTTTTTCTTGGTGTACATGTCTTCCTCTGCAGCATGATCTCCTTTCTTAGGACTGCTTAAAATGGTGTAGAACAAATGGTATAGGCACAGCTAATCTGTCCTCTGTGTTCCCGTTCAGATTCCTGTGGTTCACTATGGTTGGAGCTTTTGATCACTACCAGAAGTCTGTAGTTCAAAAGATGATGGAAATATTTTGCAACTTTAATCTGGAAAGGTCCACAGCATCAGTTACTTATTCAAGGGGGTTATGAGCGGACTAGCCGTGATGATCTAAGCAGTTTTTCTCATCACTGTTCCTTGTCATTGCTGTATTGCAGTCTGAAGATCATTTGGAAAGATTCTTGGCCTTAAAAGAAGTAAACCAGCTAAATGGCCTTACAGTGATCTAATATTATCTCAATGATAAGTTTACAGTAGAGCTTTTTATCATTTATCTTTCTTACCATAGCTGTAAAATTGTTGCCACTTCCTAGGCAGAAGAGTAACAGGATAAAAATGACTCAGGTTCATGTTTTTTTCCTGATGTGTATAGCTGAAATAAGTCGTTTAAAGAGATTTGAAAGAAAAAAGAAATAGCAACTTGCGAGGGGGAAAAAAAAAAATCAAATTAAAGATTATTTTGGGAATCTGGATGAAGAAATTCCAAGATCAAAACTTCTTATCTCTTTTTAAAACTGGTGTTGCTTTTATGTGACTGCATTGTGACATACAGACTCTGAAGGGCTTCACAGCTTTGCCTCCAGAGGACAGTCAAAGAGAAATACTGCTTCAAAATGTCTAGTCATGTGGACCCTGGCCTCCACTGAGGCTTATTGGTGACAGCTGGTGTTGCAGTATTGATAGTAACTTGTCTTGGTCTGTGCTGAGTAAATCCTATTTAATAGCATGGAATTAAATTAGCTTTATTCTGAAGTGATGGGTGTGTGGTTTTCCTTTTCTCCCCTCTCTTTTTTTTTTTTT